>APFE031247372.1:0-21636 GCA_000404065.3 Pinus taeda | reverse complement strand
ACCTAACAATAATAATATAAAGCCACAAAAATAACAATAGAGGGATTCTATGGGGCACAGTAATAACAATATGGGGCACAACAATATTAATAAGGGATACAACTACAATAGTAATGGGGTAATCACTAGTATTATAGGGACCCAACACCCATGGAAATATGGACACGACCTTTCCAGCTTCTACAACCATCTTCATCCATTATTGTAATCATTTCTTGGCCAACATGCCAAAATATTGGGATAACCATATCAAGTTGTTCGATTTAATGGAAAATGCACTTACAAGTGAATTTCCTAATACCTTTCACATTTTCAATGACCTTAGAATTTTAATTTGTTAAGTGGATTTTCTTTCCCTCAATTGATAACATATTTGTCTAACTTTCTAGTTATTATAATAATAGTGTAGGTGTTGATCTACACTATGAGAGAAGGGATGTTATTCCATAAATAAAAATTCACCTTTGAGAGAGAAAGTCGGAAGGGCTAGATGACTAGGAAATTGTATGGAGCCCACTATCAAACAGCTAAGAATCCCACAAGGAGAAGGAGAAAGGAAGACAAAGTCACCAAATTTAATTCAAGGGTTTAAAGGAAGGCTCGGAGAAAATTAAGCATGAGTACATGGGAGTTGAAAAGAAGCCATGAGAAATATTTCAAGATACTTCACCCCTCTAAAGGAACAATTGTTGGAAGAAGAAATGGAAATCTTTAAAAGAGAAGGATTCTAGATTGGATAGAGTAGGACCCTCTTTGTTCTCTATGGAGGATCCTTAAGATACTAGAGGATGAAAAAATGTATTTAAGACATATATAAATTCCCAGTGGATGGTCAAAGATCATATAACAAATGTTAGAAGCTTGAATGAGAACATAGAATCTAAGCATGGAAATTCAATCCACAATATTTCTATTGCTAACAGGGAATTCATAAAATAGAGGTCGGCCTCAATGAAGGAGAATGATGCTAAACAAACCTTGATATTGGAATATTTTTTATAGAAGGTTGGGATAAAGAATTTGAAATTTTAATCTGGGATAGAGTGACAAGATTCATGTACAAAATCTTATGGATCAGTGGCCCTTCCTCAATTGATCAGATTAATCTAGACTCTAGAGATAAGATTTTGTAGCATTATATTGGCCATATGCCTTTCTCTTAAGCCATTTTTTATCTTAACTATTTCTATCTGACTAGAAAAATATTTCTTTGAGTTATATAGTAATAGTACTTTGGAGAGGCATAGTCAAGTTGTTAATAGAATACATTTGAAACTTGCTTTGTTGTATAATCCAAGGCTAGACTGTTCAATCCATGCAATATTGAAATGTGTTATTGGGATTATGGTTAGAGCTTCTAAAAGCTATATAAATATCAATACTAGACAAGCAATATTGGGTAAGAAAGTTAAGTTCTTTTGTTAATCAAAGGCCAGCTCTAAATAGATGACCCAAACTCTCTTAGCTAGGAAGCAATATCAGAATGTAATATTGTTAATTTTGGATTATTAATGGAAACTCTCCTTTATTGACCAAAAGAAAATGCATTCTTAATTTGGATATTAAAGACTTATCCCATTTTAATAAACTACAAATAATATGTGAGAGGTATATGTTTGTATTCTCTCAAATAATTTCACCAGATAAATTATAACCCTAGGTTATCAAAAAGCCAAAGAAAACTATGTAACAGGTAATTTAAGGCACATGCATTACAAAACAACAAAGATACATGAAATTATACAAGTTTCCTAAAAAGATCGTGATTGAACCATTATGTATAATAAATGTAGTTACATTGAGAAAGAGGTACCGTGTCACTGGTGTTCATGATGACTAGTCTAAATTTTGATGTGAGATGGTATGCATATCTTGATGCAACTTATTTTCATCTACTATTTGAGGAAAATACTTGCAAAACTTTCCAACTCTAAGAGTTCAATTATGAATATTTCTACAAATATTGCATAGTAATTAGGCTCAAACAACGACCAAACATAGCCACTAAAAGAACAAATAAAATCCTCCCTAGTTTGGAGTGGATTTGTTAAAAATTTGAATTTCTAAGAAACGTGCATTATACAATGACTAAATAAAACATAGAAGAAGCTTATATATATCAATCTAGGAAACTTTCATCAAAATTTATTTTAGATCAATGGGAAATACATGGAACAAAATTGAAGCAAATAAGAAACATTACAAGTTTCTTCATACTCAAGGATAGGTCTCACATATTTCTAAATTAGTGCAATTGTGGCTAGATTAAAAAAAACCTATATATGTCGAAATTCATATAAAATGATATGGTAGATCACAAATTGGAAAAGAAAGTAATTGCAAGAACTCAAAATCAACAACTTAAATGTTACTAGAATTTAAACCACAGAGAACTCCTTATATTATTCCATTCCTTTGCATTGGAAAAAAAATCCTTACCTCGTGTCTAGTGTCAAAGGGATACTAACCAACCATACAGTTTGTGGTGCTTCAATTTATTCTATTTTTGAAGAGAATGTTATGGTTCCTTAGACAATCCCATGCATTGGGAAATTGCAGATGTACAAAAAAATGTTCATATCATAAGAATAGGCCTACATCTTTTGATAAATTCCCTTACAAGAGAGAAAGTAATGAGTGCATTGATCTAATAGAAAATGTAACGTTATATAAAAACACTAAATATAAGACCAGGATATGAAATTGAACCACCTCAATGAACAAAATAAAATATGAAAAGATGTGTTAGTATTAAGAAAAAAAACTCATGTGCAAGATCAATATTAGAAATTAAGAAAATAATATGGTTGCTCCTCCTTACTCTTTTCTTTCCCCGGTAAAACCAAAAACCTAAAAAGGATAACATAGGCAAAGAGAACATAGGCATTCAATGGGTATAGGCCCTCAACTCATCATTTCATGATTTCCATGAGTGCAATATGCTTCCTAATGAGACCCACTCTAATGAGATTCACATGGTCCATCTCTTGCATCTAGTACTTCAGAAAATATGTCTTGGAAGAATTCTTGTTGTTGAAATAAATAATCAACTTTAGGAAATCAATTATAACTAATCAAAACAAAGACAGATTCTTATGAAAGTCCTTGAGAAAGCTACTGAAACCTTGAAACTGGAAAGTTAGGTTCACCTTTCACTTATTACTATATTCTAAATCAACAAGTCATTTTGACTTGAACTTGTTTGTATCTATAACTATGCCTACACAACAATCCATTATGGTACCACAAGTTATTGTTATGGTCTCCCATAACGTACCTTCCACATAATTTTCACTCACTACTCTTCTTCTAAAACAACCTTTCTAAACAATCTTATTGCATTGGGTAGATTGAGAGTCATGTTAACTAAATTTTCACCAAAGGGTGAACAACCAAAACCCTTCTTCCACCCATCGAATGGGAGCTTGAAGAACATTGCATTTCTTAGCTTTGGATCAAAGTAATTCTTCTCTTATTCATATTTTACATCCAAATTTACTCCAAAAATATACTTTCCACTTATGGGAGGGAGACCTACCTGGGTTAAAATGGACTTGAACTTGGGATTCTCCACACACGAGAACGAGACTGTGCCACATTACTCATAAAGCCACTTTGCCAAAAAATTCATCCTGCTCTCCATTTACCCCTTACTGAGTTCTTGGACTCGTGATGACTTGAGCTTCTTGACATTGTCCTCCAGCATTTCCAAGGCACCCAAATCCTCTTTGCCACCAAATAGCATCAAGGGAGAAAAACCAACCTAGTGCCACTGAGAGCAAAGGAGTCCATCATCGTTAAAGGCAAGGGTCAAGGAGTCAATATTACTTGTATAGAGCTTCTCTTCCTCTATTGTTGGGATGAAGAATTGGTGCTGCTAGGTTTCGATGAGGAAATCAATGATATGGGTCTGGGTAAATTTACAAGCTCCTCCACTACACAACATGCAGAAGTGCCCATACATTAGATTAACTGAAGGAGAGAAGCCTCAATGACACAATCTTAGAACAAGAATGTTGGTAATTATGTATTGTTGCAAATATTACAATTGTTAAAGAAATAACTTGGAACTGTAAATTAAAGAAACATACACAACTAGAATAATATATTCACAAAACAAAAGCTAAATCAAAAGAACAAAGCTCTAGCTTTAGCAAACATGAAAGACCAAGTTATTTTTACAACAAACTATTAATATGAGCAAAAAATCTCCTAAAGAAATTGAGAGGAGCAAAAAGAAGCTTGTGGTGAGACCTTAGATGGTGCAACGAGATACAAAACAAAAATTGTTGTGATTACTTGGAAGGTGTGGTATACAAAACTATCGCAACTATCATTTCCTCACTTGAAAAAATACATGGGCATTGGAAAATTCATACGGAGGCGACGAGAGAAAAAGTGACGAGGGTGAGGTGCACTTCTTAATGAAATCCATGACGTCTACATATTCCACATGTCAATTTCTATCAATGGAAAATTAAGTGCAAGGATTGGTTGGGTAAACAATGTTTGCTCACCCCAATCCCACAAAGAAAACACAAAACACCTCAATCTCACAAAGAAAACACAAAACACTTTCAGTGTACGTAATTTTATATTTCATAAAGAGAAAAAATAATTAAAAGTAAAAAAATTCAACACATCTTCAGTGTAATTAATTTTATATTTCATAAAGAGAGAAAAAATAATTAAAAGTAAAAAAATTCAACATTTTCTTAATATGTTAATGATATTTCAATATGAACAGAGAAAGAGAGAGAGAACTGATATCTAAGAAAACATTTTAATGTGAACAATGTGGGCCATAAATAAAATATTTCAATATCAATATTGAATAAAATATGAATTATAAAAAAGTTACACATCCCTCACACAAAAAAAAATATATGTAACTATCATAAATCCATATTAAACTTGGATAAAAACTCCCTAATTACAAACATATTCATTTTCTTTTAAATACTTAATAAATCTAAACTCAAAATATTTTTATTAATATATTAATTAAATCAAAAAGAAACTAGACTCTATTCACAATTACAAAAGACCATTCGTACAAAATACAACATATAACAATTTAATAAAATTGCTTTTGAGAAAAGAAACAAATTACACATGATAGTGTAACTCGAAGTCTTAAATTTCCAAAAATAAAACAAAGTATAAAATGTACACCAATAAAAATTACGCTAAATAATTTATTTTAACAACTTCCATTTTAAAAATGAATTCACGATTGAAATATTTATAATGCAACAATTTCGTTGCGATTGAATTGTAAGTGAATATTTCAGTATTTTCCTTCCAATAGAATCTAATAAGAGCAAACAACCACCTGACACGTCTATATATATATATATATTTATTTTATTTTTATATATATTTATAATAATTTTATTATATATGTTTGTTTTTGGTGTGGTTTATCTTTCGTGTTTTGTTACTTGCTGCAAGATTTATTCATAATATGTACAATGGCGTTCTTATATATATAATATATATATATATATATTATAATATAATATATATATATATATTATATAATATATTGTTTGGTTTGGCGTGGAGAAAGTGGAGAGCAGACTGTTTGATGTGGCTGAGCGCGTGGTATTGGTGCATTAAATCACCATTGCTTGGTGAGCATCTGGCGTTAAATCAAGAGATTGAGTGCTCGCCCGCTATTTGGTGTTGTTGGAGAGCATCATCACTAAGAGCCGATTATTAGCTGCGGTGAAGAACTGGAGATTGCTGCTTGAGTGTATTTCTTGTTTGCAGCATTGTCTGATGTTTATGTTGTTGCAACACCAAAGGGTCGAGATCGTGAAGATTAGTGAGGTTGTTTATTACAGAGTCTATAGTTGTGTTAAAAAATGAGTGTTGTGTGAAGATGTGTGGATGTCACTGAGCGCTAAGCGAGTTGAGAGATTTGTGGTGATTGTGTTGTTTTTGGTGTTGCTGCATGACCCATAGAGGGTTGAACAAGGCCGTTGATGCTGAAAGAGTGTGAGCGCTGCGTTGAGGTGATTCTTTGCAGAAATCGTTGGGTATGTTGTGAGACATCACCTGGCGCGTGCAACAAGTGTTTTCCAGTTGAGTGACGATTGCACATATTCATGCCGTTGTGTGGAGATCCTGTTGTGCAGTAGAGTGCTGCAGGTAGGACTGATTTTCCAAGTTGAATGGTGCAATGGGGTCTTGTTCAAGAGAGTGTTGTTACTGATCACCGTCTGTGACAACTAGCCTATGTGGAGAGCCAAGTAGAAGGTTATTGGTCTGATGGGCCAAGGAGAGTTGAGGAAGGTAGTAGAAGAGGCGTTATGTTTGAAGTGTGATAAAGCTAGAGCGTGAAGGACCCTATAGCGAAGCCTCAGCTGCAAATTATTTTGAATTTGACTCTATGGTAGAGTGATGGGTCAATAGAGGAGACAGTCTCGGAGAGAATTGAAACGGGTAAGGAGAAAGAATGAAATGGCAATAGTTGCAGAAGAATATGAAATGCTTCAACCAACAGTAGATCTGAATCAGATAGAAGAATTTGAATACATTGATGCAATACTAAAACAATTAATGCCAGTTCTGCCAATTTTCTCAGGTAAAAATTTTAAACTTTGGGCAATAAAAATGGAGGGATTGTTTGGTTCAGTAAATTTATGGAAATTTGTTCAAAGAATTTCCATAAATGCCAACGATAAAAGTAAAGGTGTAGTAGCATTGTTTCTCATCATATTAGCTTTAGATGAAAATATTTTTTATGAATTTGGTGAAATATGTGATGTAAAAATATTTTGGGATATTCTTGAAATGAAATACAGTATGGAGGGTAGTGAGAAAGCTGAAGTTGATGAAGGTGTTGTTGCTAAAAGTGATTGTGTTGGAAGCATCATAGCTGGGATTAAGGTTGAAGGTATGTCTTTAGCTGACAATAGAGTAGTATGTGATATTAAGGAAACTCTCTGTGTTGCAGAGATTTAGGAAGTCAAATTTGCTGAAAATTATTTATCTCATGAAGAGTGGTTCAATATGGTGCATGAAGAGCATTTTATTGATGAGTTGTTGTTTGGTGAGAAGAGTTTCCTACCTCCATACACAAATCAAATGCAGGAAAACATGTTTGCAACAACAGAATTAACGAAAGAGGTTGAAGACATGAATCAACTAACTATGTCAGCAAAGAAAAATGAAGGAAGCAAAGCTCTTTTCAAAGAGCACAATAACAAAAATCAATATGGTTCTTTTTATGAATCTAACATTGTTTTTGAGTGTGCAGATATTGACAATCAAGAAGAAGAAACACAACTTGAAGAAATTGCAAGCATTAAGGACAAGTATAAGTCCCAAGAACCTGAAGCAATGTTGAATACAAAGAATGTTACCCTGCAATCAAGAAAGGAGAAACTCAATCACTATCTTATGACAATAAAGGTGAAGATGAAACTGCACCAGCAAAGGAAAAAGAACAAGCATGGACCCTTCAATAAGAAGGCAAAAATGAAATGTTTTTTTGTAAGCCTAGCTGAGACTTAGACCAGCAGGCAAGTTAAATTTTAGGTCATCGTGATTAAGGGGAGGTGTTAGAACATTAATCACGGCTGATCATATGATGGCAATGGCCAGAGAATCATCAATGTTAGTCGGCGTAAAGCGGCTATAGTCGGCAGATTTAGATAGATAATAAATAGCAGTAAGTGAATCGCTGTAGTGAATTTTGTATAAATATATGCGTTGCAATGTAATGAACAAGCTCATTCTACGAGTCTTCAAGTTTCTGATAATATTATTTTTTTATCAAAAATTTAAAATATATCATTTAATTAAAAATATTTAAATATATGAATAATTAACATCATTCCAAGATATTTTTGCTGGGAGATTTCTGCGGGATACACTTGTTAATTGATAATTGATCTACCACTCTGACATGCTTTTATGATTGTTTTTATTCCTCTACGTATTGCATGGTGTCTAGGATGGACCCTTTTGAGTCAAATACATCGGCACACGAAGCATTCATTCGTGTCATGCTAGAGGTAGAATTGAATCATCGAATTTTCTCTGGGTCGGAGCTAGATGGTGGACTCGTATGCAAAAACATTTGGTGCTTGGTGGACGCCCCAAAGGTCTCGCCAAGTGGTGGACATGCAATCTTCGGTACACATGGGGAGCTACACAGTTGCAGGGACATACGTTCCTGGAAACAACATCGTACTATTAATATTTCCACTCTGGCGCATGTTCTCAGTTTTGGCCATGATGTTTTAATAGATTGGGTTAACAGTCTGAAGAAGAGAGCACTGGTTGGTAGATGGCACTTTGTTGAAATGGGTGAAGGCGAGATGAGGTGTTAGGTGGAAATAAAATGGAAGTCTCTTCTGAGATATATGCCTTCGGTGGTGCGGTTGATGAATGGATGGTACAATTTTCATTTCCTGAGCCAAGATGATTTAAATAAAATCAAGGCACTGCCATGGATTAAGGGGAGGGGTTTTTTGGCTCACATCCATGGTACATCAGATTCAACCCCCTTAAGGAGACATTTAAAAATAAACTGATATGGGTTAAATTTCCTGGTTTTCCGATTGAATTCTGGACTCAGCAAGTATTCATGGATATAGGGAATGCGATTGGGAAGTTCGTTTACATTGACCCACAATGTTTGGGAGCTCGGGATAAAAGAATTGCTTGGATATTGATTGAAAAGGAATAGAGAGCGGGCTTCCCAGACCAAATCAAACTTCTATGGGAGGGCACACATTTGGTGCAATGGCTAGACTTCTGGGGTGTCCCCTTCTGATGTCTCATATTCCATGACACGAGACATCTTATAGAAGATGAATACTCTAAAGTAAAGCTGAATAGAGCTCTTGAACTGAAGTATGAGGAGCAATGTGTTTTAGGGGATGAAAGGTACTCTAGAGCAGAGTATGATGAAGAAGACTTCTCAAAGGAGGAAGGTATTGATTTGTTTCATGAAAAATAATTCATTGACGAATTAATAATTGGAGCTCTTACAAGAGAAGAACCATTCCTTCTGAAGGATGGAGATGAAGTTGAGCTTGAGGAGCTGAATCACGTAGAAGATTCAGAGCAGCAAGGAAATGTGATGAATGAAGAGTTGAGTAAGATCGTTAGGTATTATGATTTTAAAATTAATAATTTGTGGATGATTGCAGGTACATCACACAAGGATGAACAAACTTTAGAGTTTTTCAGATAGAAGGAGAAAAATCTAAAATCGGTTCAGATCAAGACTGAGATAGCAAGATCTCAAAACCAGAAGGAGACAAAAGAGTCACTTGGGAGTAGGTAGAATGTTAGAGCTGTCATAGAGGAGGAAGATGAAAGTCTTATCCCAAAGAAATGATCCAATGAATGTCATTGGGGAAGGACAAAGATTGTTTGAAGATGATATGGAGGTTCTTAAAGAACAAGAGGGTAAGGATGAGAGGGAGGCAGTAAGAATCAAGCAATTTCAAAGAAGAGATAACCAAAAGCATGCTAAGGAAGAAGAAGTTCACTACTGTGAAAAAAAGAAGGGAGGCATCATTGAAATAGATGATGTGGAGGAGAGACTAGTTGACAGTCTCATGAATTCTTCTAAGAATTCAAAACAGCATACTGATGTGCTGACAGAAGAGAAAGAAATAGAGCAACAAACTGAATTGTTGCCAAAGGAAGATAAGGCACATAAGCCTTATGTTTTTTATTTTAACAAATGTTTTGTGAATGCAGGTTTAGTTGCAGATGCTGGAGGAAATTTGGCACAGATTAGCAGCCAAATAAAGATGAAAGAATAAGATTCTGTGGAAGAATTTAATCCATGGAACAAAGATGTTCAATTGCTGGAGAGAATGCTGGAAAGTCAGAATCCAATGCAGAAATTAGATGTTGCAGAGGGAGATATCCTTCAAGATGTTCAGGAAGTTTGGGTGGAGGCAATGTCTACAATGGTAGCAAGAGCAAGGGAAATGTCTACAATGGTAGCAAGAGAAAGAGAAATGTCTACAATGGTAGCAAGAGCAAAAGTAGAAGAAAATAAACAACAATTTGAAGAGTTAGTAGACAGCAGCAACAACCTGAATCAAAGAGAAAGAGGTAATAGTGAATGGTAGAATATGGACCAGCCCAAATATATGCTAGAGATGGAGATTGAAGAGTTATGGCAGTTAATGATGAAATAATCCATATGGAGGAAAATGATAGTAGCAGGAAGGATGATCAATCAGAACTTGTACCTGACTGACAAGGAGAGGAAGATGAAACTGAAGACAACAGAAATACAGCAACAGCAAAGGTGCAAGACATTTGGGCAGCTACAAATGAAAGTTTGGGACCCTGGAGGTTTTTATCAACACATAAAGACACATGATTAGGAGGTCATGAATATTTTCTACTTTGGGAGTCTAATGCAGGAGCATTCAACCCAAGAGAAAATCATTTTAATTTAGTAGACATAGGGGATCATGTGTTTTAATGTAATAATTAGGATTTTGAGTGAGTAGGATAAGAATTAATTAGATAATGTGAGGATGTTGTAAATGCTCTTGAATTAAGGAGAACATGAGTTGTTAATAATGACAAGAGAGTTAGAAGTCAATTATAACTCTTAAGGCAGTTTCATGATTAGGGAACTAGAGAGAGTTCTTAGGGACTTAGAGGACATTTAGGAGTCAGTTCAATAGATTAAGGATCTGAACTAGAATTAGTTCAACAAAACCGTGTTGTATAAAGATAAGCCTAAAAGGCGAGAATGAGTCAGTCGGTAGTCAGAGAAGTAGCTAGAGGGTAGCTAGTGAGTCAAAGAGTTAGATTGTAAGCCTACGGGCAGGGAAAGAAAAGTCACTGGTCAGAAAATTAGGCGTGAGAGAGACTCTTGTGTAAATATTCATTTGTTAATGCAACAACTCGATTCAGAGTGTGTATAATGTGTACTGTGTAATTGAATTACAATCTGTGTGTGGCTAGAGTGTTTCTGCATAACTTATGATGCAAGTGTAGAACAGAGGTGGAATACAGAGAAGTGTAACAGAACAACTTCCAGCTGTGGTTGGGTAGAAGTTGTTGAGGCAGCTCCATAGTTGCTATTGTGGGTAGAGTTGTCTTAGAGACAACAATTCTAGCAAAGGAGTGTTGGGTAGAATTGTTAATCAGCGAATGGTCCGAGGAGAGAACCATAGAGTTTGTGTTTCGGCTTGGTCACACAGTGATAGTACAGAAGAAAGCCTTTAGTGCTAGAGTGAAGGGGGAGGAACATAAAGGCATGAATGGAGTTAAATTAAGGAGAGAGTTGTGGCAGAATGGAAAAGGAAAAAGAACCTTTGAAGAAATCCGAAACCACAGCGAAATGCTGAAGAAATAGCGTAAAAACTTAAGTAAACAGAGTAGCGGAGAAGTGAATAATTGATGCACAACAGCCGTTGGATCTGGAAGATCAACAGTCAAGATTAAATCATGAGAGTGGAATAGGTAATATCGCATCACAATACATCAAAGGGAGGAATCAGTCTTGAGCAAAATGCGATGTGCGACATGCGATTTAGGAGCAGACCCGACAAACTATATACTACAACCTAGAACCCATTGGGTCCGTAAGTCATGTCGGATCAAAACTTTTAAGTGGAAAAGGTTAGGAGCTGAAGGACAGTGTGATAGCCAATAGGCAATAACGATAAGCACTGATCGGAGTTTGGGTAGATCAGAGATCGAAGGTCAGGTGTTTCGGAGATCAGAGCAACAATGTGGAAATAATTGGTATTAATGGACTCGATGATAAATATGAATGCGGGTGTATAGATTTTGAGATCCGCTTATGTGTTCGGAGTGGGTTTTCCTCTGTATTTCCCGTGTATTTCTTGTATTGCTTTAAAGTGTGGTGGCAAGTCTTTTAAGGTTTAAGCGTTATTTAAACGCTTCCGATAGTCGCATATCGGAGTCAGAGGGGTGATACGAGTTGTATGTGGCATGCGAAGACTGCGATGAGTGATTATGATAAAGGTGTACTTTGGAAACTATTGAAAGGCTTTAAAAAGGTGGAAAAGGTAAGTTTATGCCATTTATGTGTATTTCTATGTATAATAGAAATAAAACGTCGATTGAAGGTTTGGTGGTTATGTCCACATTAACCAAAGTATAAAGAGGGGTTTGTTATATATATGCAGCAACAATGCTATGAAGGCCTAAAGCATAGATAAGGCCTAAACTAAAGTTTATAAGGGGTGATTGATTTCTGATATAAAGGGAAAATGTGAGTTAAGGGTTAGACTTTATTATTCTATAAATCATTCTGCTTGAGACTATGAAAGGGGGCCTAAAACCTTAGTAAATGAAGATTGAACTCCTTATAGAGTTAAAATACTTGGGACTAATGTGCTTATGCATTGTATATGCATACTGTGGGTGTAAGCAGGGATGAACCTACATTAGGAATACCCAATTGATTTAATTATAATTTTCCCAAAAACTTCTAAACCCAGACATCCAATAGTTTTAGGGCAACCTTGGCTAGCCACTATTGATGCTATTATTGGGTGTAGAAAGGGATAAATGACTATTTCTAATGGATCACAAAATCAGACATTGGCCTTTTTCCATCTGCCTAATTGGTTGTTGAAATACCTCTTTGGGTGGAGAATCCCTATGGAGAAGAAGATTGTATGCTCCCCTTATTAACTCTAGAACAATTAAGAGGATTTCAAGAACAATCTGATGACCATGTTTTGCAACAATTCTTGTATGATATTAATTGCATTAATTATCATGTTTCTTTTAATGGCTCTCATCATGCTTTCAACAGTGAATTTTAGGAAACTTGGCACCCTACTGTATTTGCATCATTTACTATGGAAACCATGGAAGAAAGAAGTGAAGAAACTTCTCAACTTGTTGACATTAGCGCTTCAAAAACATTGTACTTTGTGTAGAAATTTTCATTGTAGATCACTTGATATTGCAATATACTAAAGCAAAATACTTGATCTAATTCTACAAACAAACTTGCGAAAGCATAATTGGTTATGAGGAAGATCAAATAGAATACATATAATAGATTAAGAGAAAGCAATCATACATGAACACAAAAGAATACTCTAGGGAAAGCCTCAGCGAAAAACTCCGATCTCTGTATTATCATACAAGTGGAAATATCTCTGGATTACTGAAAGCTTTAGCTCACAACCTATCCAGCTCTAAGTACAATCCCTCAATACAGCTCACAGACTGAATAGACACAACATATGCCTTTCCTCAACCCTCCAAGCCTCCTATTTCCTGGCATAGTTCTTCTTGGGGTCTAGTGATGCCACCTGTGTGAAGTCTGGCCTCATACAACTCACTAAACTCAGAAATAACTGTGCAATCCTTAAGGAATGAATTCCTTCTGCATGCAAGAGATATCCTCCATGGAATATTCCTGCAACTGATAGTACACTATCCCATCCTCTGATCTCAACTGGGTCTCTGAATGAACTGACATGCATGAGTTATTTATGAGAGAATATTCTGTTATCTAAATAGCAGCAGTTACATGCATGCATGAATTAACTAACTCAACTCACAATTAGTTATACAAACTGTTGGAACTAATCTAACTGGACTTAACTCAGTTAACTGAGCTAACTAATTACAACTCAAGGTACAACTCATCCTCATCTCCTTAACTAAGGGATAAATTGCTCAATCAATGGAGAAACTGTTGCATGTCTTCACATAGACTTCATGTTTGATTTTCTCTAACTAATTAACTCAAGATGAATTAATTAATTATTTTTCAAACAACTGCTAAGAACAAATTTGAATTTTAGTTCTCAGTTTTAGTTCAGGGACTAACTAAAATTGAAATGTATCCCGAAATTCTATTTATAGAAATGCTATTTTTAGCACTTCTATATTTAGCATTTCTTGTTGTTATTTTCAACACTCCCTCTCAACAAGAAAGGGATTATCAGTCACCCCAATCTTGTCTCTATGGAACTTGAATTTTCATTTTGACAATGCCTTAGTCAAAATATCTACATCCTACTCCTCGGTTGAAACATACAACAACAACATGATCCTCTTCACCACATAGTCTCGAAAATGATGGTACCAGGTATCAATGTGCTTGGACCTGTCATGAAATACTGGATCCTCATAGAGTTTGATACATCTCTGATTATCGCAATAGATCATAGTTGGATCCATTCTCTGACCAAACAATCCCACTATAATCTTCCACATCCAAATGGCCTTGTATACTGCCTGACTGACAGCCATGTATTCAGCCTTTGTTGAGCTAAGTGTAACTAACCTCTATTTCCTATTGTACCAAGAAACTGCAGCTGAATCGAGGTTGAATATTCCTCTAGAAGTGTTCTTCCGGTCTGATGGACTCCCTGCCCAATCAGCATCTGTGAAGCCTAGAAGTTTCACTCCCTCTGTCTATTTGTACCATAATCCATACTGAGATGTGCCTTTGAGGTATCTTAGCACATGCTTTGCTACCTTCCAAAATAGCTTGGTAGGCTGAACCATAGCTTGACTCAATTGGTTCATCGCAAAGCACAAATCTCATCTTGTGTTCACTAGATACATTAGTGAACCCATAAGCTACCGATAAATAGTAGCATCCTCCTTCCTCCAGTTACCTGCTAGCGGAGTTTTTATGGGTTTGCACTTCTCCATGTGGAATCGTCTGAGTATCTCATTGGCATACTTGCCTTGAGACACAAATACTTCCCCATATTTCTACCACACTTCCATGCCTAGAAAGTAGTGCATGAGACCCATGTCTTTCATCTTGAACTCTCTTGCAAGGTCCTCCTTGCAAGACTTGATCAACTAATCATCACCTGTTAAAATCATATCATCAACATAAAGAACAATGATCAATGGCTTACCTTCTACCATGATGTGGTAAAGGTTCGCATCTGCTTCACTCTTCGTGAAGCCCAACTCGGTGAAATAACTGATAGTGTACTAGGCATGAGGTGCTTGCTTCAGCCCATACAATGCTCTCTTGAGTTAGCACACATGTGACTCACGATCAAAGGTCTCAAATCCTTCCAATTGCTCAATGTACACCTCTTCCTCAATCTTCCCAATGAGGAACATGGTCTTCACATCCATCTGATGGATCTTCCAACCCATCTAAGTTGATAGTGCCAACATCGATCTGATAGATGAGTACCTTGCTACAGGAGCAAAAGTCTCAACACTGCCATCAGCTGCCTGCTTTACCTTGTAAAGCCATCAGGAACTCACTACTGACTTGTCCCGGAGTCTTGGGACAACATCCCACACATTATTCTGAATGATAGAGTTGTACTCCTCTACCATAACATCAACCCACACTGGTTTCTGCACTGCTTCCTCGAAAGAAGAAGGTTCGATTGCTACACACTTCCCAACTAGGGCTATGTAACTAGTGTATCGCTTGGGTGATCTCCTCTGTCTGCGCTGAGAGGATGGCTGCCCCACATTCTCTCGCACATCTAACATCAACTTGTCAGCTTCCATTGAGCATTTCCACCTGTCTCTAGAAGACTCTCCATGAGTGGATGTCTCCACTCCCGGATCCTCTGCATGCGGCTACTCTGCATCAATATGAGGCTCCTCCTCCTTTGGAATCAAAATTTCCTCCTCTGCATTCAACTTGAGCTCCCTCTCAAGTAATACTTGCATGGCTCTCTTCTCATTGAACTTCAGATCTCTGTGTACCACTGTCCTTTGACTAGTAGGCAGGAACACCCGATAGTTGTGGGGTGTATCAGTATACCCCACAAGTATCCCCAACTCAGCTATTGGATCTAGCTTCTTCCAGGCATCTTTGGTCACATGGCAGTAAATCGATGATCCAAATATCCGGAAGTGACTCACATCTGGTCACTTCCTAGAAAAGGCCGCCATTGGTGTCTTCATTCCTAGTATATGGTGCAGGCTTCTGTTCTGCAAGTATACTATTGTATTACATGCCTTATCCCACAAATGAAGTGGTAGGATTTGGTCATGCAACATCGGTTGAGCTGCTCCCACTATCGATCTATTCTTCCTTTCGGCCACCCCATTCTGTTGTGGGTTATGGGGTGCCATCAACTCCCATTTAATTCCTTCTACAGTGCAGAAGTCCTTAAACTATTGGGAGACATAACTCTCCACCATTGTCACTTCACAAGGCTCTTATTTTCTTCCAGATTCTTTCTCTGCCAAGGTTTTAAACTCACAAAACCTCAAGAAGGTCTGATCCTTCTTTTGCATAAAGTGGATCCAACATCTACGAGAAAAATCATCAATAAAAATAGCATAGTACCTTTGTTTAGTGGTGGAGGCTGTAGAGAATGGTCCACAAACATCTATATGAACTCGCTCCAGGATTGCTCCAGCTCTACTGTCTCGATTTTGCATACCTACCCAAGGTACAACCTTTGCATGTATCCATTTGCTCCAATTTTCCCTTGGGTAGTCTGGTAGAAATATGTTGCATTATCTTCAGGGCCCCATGGTGCAAGTGGCCCAATATTCTATGCTATAGCTCGCCAATATCTTGGCTTTGCACCAACTTAGCTTTGGAACTCAATGCAACACAATCGTCTACCTCTATCTTGTAGAGATTCTTGACTCGAATCCCAATTCTCTTGGTCTATCCAGTGATGATATGCCTCAGGAATACCTTTCCTTTACTAAAGACTACAACATAACCTTTATCTTCTAGCATTGCAATGGACACAAGATTCTTCTTCAGACCTGGTACATACTTTACATCAGTTAGGGTGAGAGGAGCTTCATGCTCCCTCTGAAACACAACCATACCTTCACCTGAAACATGATACTCTCCATCATCGCCCATCTCGATCCACATCTGGAGATCCTTCTCCTCTAAGGTACTGAAAAGATTCTTGTCGCCATACATGTGGAATGAAGCTCCACTGTCCAGGTACCAAACACATCCCACCATGGATGAAACCATGCATGTGATAAGAGAGAAATCCAATTCGAACTGTGGGGCCAGTGCCTCACCATCTGATCCCTTCAAGGATCCCTTCTTGGATTTCTTTTGTGGACAATTCATAGCATAATGGCCCACCTCATGACAATGAGAGCATTGCACTTTCGATTTGTCAAACTTATTCCCACCATGGGAAGAACTAGATTTGGAATGGGACACCTTCCCTTTCCCTTTCCTCACCTTACTCGCTGAGGCTAGATTTTCTTCATCATCTTGCTTTGATGAAGATCCGTCTCTTATGCTTCTCCTTATCTCCTCCTGCATCAGATCCGACCAAAGTCATTCCCAATCAGGCAGTTTCTCTATTCTATTTACCTAGTCTTGGTAGCTATGCCAACTCTTAGGAAGACAAAGGAGAGCTAGAGTCACCATGTCATCATCGGCTGTCATGATCCATACACTTCCAAGCTCATCCCTGCAGGTGGTGAGCTTGTTCAGGAATGTACAGATCATGTCGCCCTTTTCACACTTTATTTTCCAAAGCTTTTCTTTCAGCGCCAACTTCCTCTAATCGTTGCTATTCTGATATAGATCCTTCAATGTTTTCCACATCGAAAATGGTGTCTCCTTCCCATGGAGGCTCGAGACAATGTGGTCTTGAACTCCCTCCAGGAGGATTCTCCTTGCTCTAGCCACACATTTCTTCCATTTCGCAAATTCTTGAGCATTAGCTATTGTAGGCTTGGGGACTTCTTAATCAATGAAGTCCTTCAAACCGTTGTCCTCAGATACCGCTTCCATGCGATCCTTCCAAGTTGTACAATTCGAGCTGCCATCAAGGGCATACTCGAGTCTCAAACAATTGACTGCCATTGATGAAATTAGAGATGTGATAAGAACTCAATTTCTATAATAAGGAACTTGAAACTTCGAACTTCTCCCTTCTTGTATACTATTCTTTTCTTTGATCACCTTTACTCTGATACCATGTAGAAATTCTCATTGTAGATCACTTGATAATGCAATATACTAAAGCAAAATACTTGATCTACTTCTACAAAAAAACTTGCGGAATATTAATCGATTATGAGTAAGATCAAATATAACACATATAACAAATGAAGAGAAAGCAATCACACATGACCACAGAAGAATACTCTGGGGAAAGCCTCAGCTAAAAACGTTGATCTCTGTATTATCATACAAGTGGAAATATCTCCGGATTATACAAAGCTTTAGCTCACAAGCTATCCAGCTCTCAATACAATCCCTCAATATGGCCCACAGACTAAATAGACACAACATATGCCTTCCCTCAGCCCTCCAAGCCTCCTATTTCCTTGGGTAGTTTTTCTTGGGGTCTAGTGTTGCCACCTGTGTGAAGTCTGGCCTCATACAACTCACTAAACTCATAAATAATTGTGCAATCCTTAAGGAATGAATTCCTTCTACATGCAAGAAATATCCTCCATGGAATATTCTTACAACTGATAGTACATTGTCCCATCATCTGATCTCAACTGGGTCTCTGAATGAACTGACATGCATGAGTTACTTATGAGAGAATATTTAGTTATTTGAAGAGCGGCAGTTACATGCATGCATGCATTAACTAATTGAACTCACAATTAGTTCTACAAACTGTTGGAACTAATCTAACTGGAATTAACTCAATTAATTGAGCTAACTAATTACAACTCATTCTCATCTCCTTAACTAAGGGTTAAATTCCTCAATCAATGGAGAAACTGTTGCATGTCTTCACATAGACTTCATGTTTGATTTTCTCCAACTAATTAACTCAAGATGAATTAATTAATTATTTTTCAAACAGTTGCTAAGAACAAATTTGAATTTTAATTCTCAATTTTAGTTGAGGGACTAACTAAAATTGGAATGTATCCCAAATGCTATTTATAGAAATTCTATTTTTATCACTTATATATTTAGCATTTCTTGTTGTTATTTTCAACACATTGGTACAAAATTAAGTACAGAACAAAAACAACAGGTAATAAATATGGTTCAAAAATAGTCCAATTCATTTTCTTGGGATTATTTCGACATGAAAGGTATTCATCCTGACACTTGTACACATCACATTTACACGAATAAAGAAGCTAGGCTTGTGGCAACCACAAAGATGAATGAATCCAGTTGTAAAAGAAATTGTTAAAGATGAATTGCAGAAACTTTTAAATGAAAATTTTATATATCCTATCTCTGATAGTAAATGGGTATCTCCCTTGGTCGTAGCTCCCAAGAAAATTGGGAAACGGAGAATTTGTGTTGACTATAGAGAGATAAAAAAAGCTACCTTGCGGGACGATTTTCCTTTACCTTTTATTAATTAGGTGCTTGATACATTGTCAGGGAAAAAGAACTTCTCTTTTTTGGATGGGTACAATGGCTATAATTAGATTCAAATAGCCCTGGAAGACCAAGAGAATACTACTTTTACCTGTCCATGGGGCACCTATGATTAACAAGTTCTTCCTTTTGTTTTGTGCAATGCTCCAACTACCTTTCAAAGAGTTGTTTTAGCTATTTTGGTTGATTTGATACATGACTATGTGGAGGTCTATATGGACGACTTCACAATGTACGGTGATGAATTTCAACAATATTTGAAGAACTTGGAAAAGGTATTGATTCGTTGTCAAGAAGCTCAATTGGCGCTTAGTAATATTAAATGTAAAATGATACGGAATAAGGAAATTGTTTTGGGACATCATGTATCACAAGAAGGGATAAAAGTTAATCCTGCAAAAATTGAGGTAATATCACATATTCCAACTCCAATGTTGCAAAAAGAGGTAAGAATGTTTTGGAACATGTAGGGTACTATAGGAGATTTATTGAAAATTTTACTAAAATTGCAGCGCCCATGTTTAAATTGCTTACTAAAGATTTTTATGGGATACTGACTATCATAATGTTTTTGAGGACCTAAAAGACAAATTGTTTATTTCTCCATTGTTGAGATGACCTAATTGGTCTCTCCCTTTTCACATTTGTACCGATGCATCGGGCACCACACTTGGAGCTATTTTTGGACAATGGGAGAATCACTTTTCTTATGCTATCTACTTTGTTAGAAAAAATATCTCACTTGTAGAGCTGAATTACACAATTACTGAAAAGGAATTATTAATGCTAGTCCATGCTATCAACAAATTTAGGCATTATACTACTAGTTACAAAAATTTTGACCATACTTATCACTCTGTTATTAGGTTCCTTATGAATAATCCCATTACTAATAGAAGAATTACAATATGGTTACTTTTGTTACAGGAATTTAATATCACTATGATTGACAGGCCTGGATGGGATAATTTGGCTGCAGATTTCTTATCTCGAATGAACATTGCTCAAGACAAAACTTTAGTACTAGTTCTGGATGATTTTCCATATGGTAATTTATTTGTTGTCTCAACACATACTCCTTGGTTTGTTGATGTGGCTAACTATCTGATCTCAAGCATGTTGCCACAAATATTTCCACCAGGGAGAAACATAATATTGTGCAGCGAAGTGTTAATTATTCTTGGATAAAGGGGGACTTGTACTGCACAGGACCTGATTTAATCATGAGAAAATGTGTGCGAGAAAATAAGATGTATGATGTCATGAGAGCTTGCCACAGTGAACCCTGTGGTGGCCATTTTGCAGACAAAAGAAAAACCTACAAGGTCCTACATGTGGGTTATTACTGGCCCACTCTTTTCAAATATGCCAAAGGGTTTGTTTCGAGTTGTGATGTCTGCCAAAGAATGGGGAGGCCAGTCCCAACTAATGAAATGCCTCTCCAAACTCATATATCAATAGGACCATTCAAAAAATGGTGGGTTTATTTCTTCAATGAAGTTCAATCCCCACTGTCTAAAAGGTTCCTCTATGTGCACATGAATCAGGGGGAGAGGAGAATTTTTTTTCTTTCAGCAAACAATTGGAATTTATGGCACGACCTGACTGGAGAATAAATGTCTCCAAACAGCATGGGCCAGTAGAATCCTGCCTTGAGGATTTTATGTGTTGTTTTCTTCCAACTATAGTGTCATCCACACAATCCCCCATGGAAATCCTCAATCACTTCATGTATTTCTCCCTCAACCAAACATAGCAGTAATACCCCCATCGGGTCCTTCCAGTAGAGAATTCCATTAGATATAATGTATTTATGTGCCTGCAATCTCAGGCTTTGGTATTTAGATCTATCCAGTCCTAATGGGCATCTTAGGAATAAGAGGTAATGAAAAATGTTCTTATACCTGGGCGATCCCTCATATTTGGCATAGATCTTCTGCTCAGTTGTTTTAATTCTGATGTGGTTATCCTCTGGTCTGTCTTCCTCTATGATGAGGTTTATCCCTAGAGCTTGGCAGTTGGATTGAAATAAAATCTTGGCCAACCTATGGCCTTTAATGAGCTTGGTAGGCTTTATTTCTAGCTCATATTCTTGTATTTTAGCTATCCATCTACCATTTTTCCTTCGTTGTCGCCTTGCACCAGGATGTCCTTGATTGTAGTCGTTGGGACGAATGTTGTGATTTTTTATTATAGCACATACATACGAAATGACTTCAGTGCCTCGACCAGTGCATAGGCCTATTTCTCCAATATATTATACTTTAGCTCGACGTCCCTTAGGACTTGGCAAAGAAGGCAATGGGTTGCTTGTAACCTTCTTTATTTTTCTGTAACAACACAATGACAAT
>APFE031247355.1:0-15386 GCA_000404065.3 Pinus taeda | reverse complement strand
TATATATATATATATATAATCGTTAATCAATATTGAGAAAAATATCGAAAATTTCTTAGAAAGCTGAGATGCAATGGAAAAGGCAAACAACTTAGAGTTTAAATGTTTATTCTATTGCTATCTATAACCAACCAATGTGCTCATGATGTATATATACCATGATTTTCATAGAGAGGACACTAGTTGAGACAGACAATCTACACATGGGTTGTAGAGTTATCATTAGCAAGGACCGAAATATGGACTTTGTATGTAACTATGAAAAGTATATATGGCCTTCATGTAAGTGATAGCTATAGGCTATGTTACCTTTTCAGTACCGTCACTATTATCCTAAACAGCCTACAACACTGACAAAATTTAAAATGTATTCAAATACATGCAATGCTTATAATATGTTATCCACTCATCTCAAAATTTGAATTAGAAGGGATAACTTTCATCACAGAGTTATTATAATCCGCAATTTTGTAATGGAAACTGGTTTGAAGTTAATAGAATTATAATACGAGATTCTTCATTATAACCATAAATGTAACTAAAAGAATCCATTATCATAAATGAGAAGAAACAATAGCACAAATGGAACTACACCCCAAAACCATAGGGAAATCTCAAAGAAAATCTAAACATATTGGATACCATGTTTACCTTCAAAACAACAATGAAGAAGCCAACCAGGAAGAATTGCTCATTTCTCAATTATGTGATCTCACATTGAATAATGTACATTGTATTCTCATTTTCCATTCGACAAATCACATAAATAATTGTCTTTTGTATCATCCAATATTATTCAGAAAAGATTGTTTGTGGGTTCCATTATAGAAAGATATAAGAGAGTTGGGAATGTGAAGGCCAAATATTCTTTCCCTTCCATTTTCCATCTCTTAATTTTATCTAATTTTTCAATTTCTTTTTCAAATGGTTATTTGAATGAGCCATTTTTGTTCATATCCATTTTAAATCAATTAGGAAGATAAGTATGAATATAACTCATAAACATACTTAGTGAGAGAAGGAAAATATCTTCTAAATTATTTTAAAATATGCTTGTGGAGACTAAAGATTGTCAAACTTTGGTGCAAGTTTTTAAGCAAAATGACGATGAATGTGTTTGTGAAGTGAATGTTTTGGATAATGTGTCGAAACGGAGTGCAAAATAAGGATATGTGGAACCAAACTTTGTATATAAAACTCAAAAAACAATAGAGGGTAGAAATTTTCCTAAGAATGTTTATGTCAGCCAAAGTTTTTACTATAACAATTAGTAGTTTTACAACATAATAGGATGTTGCAAAAGAGAGTGGTGTCGTAGTAGTGTGATATGAGGGAGATGATGTTATTATTAATTTAACAATGGAAAAGAAGAAGGCATGGATGCCAAATTACCATAATATTTTGTGGAAACGTTATGGTTGGTAAAGTTGAATCTATATTGAAGGAATGGAATGTACCATTGACAAAAGAAAGGATGCACTAGTTATAGGTAGGAAGAGTTGATGCAGAAAAGTAAAATCATGTTAAAGGTTATTATAATAGGATCTTTTGTTGTGAAATACAACAAACATGAAGAAATGCTTAAGTAGCACATATTGGTGGAGGTTATTGAGATAGTGGTAATGTTGCAAAAGGGTGAGCATGAGGAGGAAATGAGCACCATTAAGAGAATTCAATTTGACATTGTGTGTCTCATTAGGTAATATTAGTAGAAATGTAAAACAAGTTATAAGAACTGATAAGGTAAATGATGGAAATGGAGATGAAGAAAATCCAAGTAGAGAAGACGACAATATTGAGCATAGGCTTGATATATCACTTATATTGGAAGATTTTGGTGTTGTGGATTATGAAGGAAAAGAAAAATGATGAAAAGTGGAGAAGAAAGAAAGATGAGTGGTATAATGTGATCTGGGAATAATAATAAATAAAAAAATGAAGGTATTTAGTGATTGTTGTTTATCAATGAATTTGTGAGAAATATTCTCATACTTCTCCAACTAAGAAAGTATGATGCATAAATATACTTGATTGAATTACCTAAAATACCAGATGATTCTAAAATTCCTCGTCCAAATAATTAATACAACTATGTGGCATATATCAAATTTATTAAGTAGCTGGAACAGGTAGTTATGTCAATAGGCATGTCTATTTTATAATAGGATTCATATAATTTAAATTTAATTATCAATAACTATTACGTGGATGGTAGGGATTTCACCTGTATAGAATACTCATGAATATTTCTTGGACTCCTTTTGTCCATTCAGCTTCCACACCGACCCATTGAGGATTAGGTGTCCAACATTCCCCCCCTTAATCCAAAGGGTTATGTATGAGTCCAAGAAGAGAGCTGAAATACAAAATGTGAAAAAATGCATGACAGCACTAGGCTGAATATGCTCTCTGAAATGTTGGTATAAAGGGCGGTGGTTTAAGGATGACCACCAACACTGGAATGCTTAGTGCAATTCCTAGGACTCTTCCAAAACTGGCAAGAAGCTGGCGTCTTCTGCTAGAGGAAGTGGTCTCAATTTTGTTCCTGGAATTCTTCCAAAACTGGTAAGAAGCTAAAGTCTTCTACTAGAGGAAGTGTCCCAGATTACCAACTGAAGGCATGTTCACGGGCATCTTTGTCTCTGGCTACAATTCTGAAACTGGTGTGGCAGGTTGTGGCACAGGGTCGCTTGATGTGGCTTTGAAGCTTGTAGATGACCATCATTTCCCCCCCTGTCAGATACAAGGTGAGATGATGGAAAACTCAGCTGCAAGACTTTTCAATACTCTGGAGCAAGTTCTGACATGTGTTTGGAATATCTTCTTGGCTGTTGATTCCCATTGCCAAGAAGCGATCCATCCAAGATGAATCTTTGTTCTTGTAGGAGGTTTGTTTTTGAAGCATCTGTGTGAAGGATGGCTAGTTTAATGACAGTGCTTAGATGGATGAAGATCAAAATAGTGATCTTTCAGATGGCCAACTCGATCACAATGTTGGCATTTCACAATCTGTTGTTGTTGTTGTTGCGGTGGAAGAGGAGTAGAATCTGGAACAGCTGGAGGTGAACTGTCATGAGGAGCAGATGAACTGTCATGAATAAATCCTGCACTCTAAAACTGAATGGGCTTTGAGTAGTCTGGGATATGAAAGGACAAGTCCTTGTCATATCCAAGACCGGTTCTGTGCTTGTTGTGGACAAGTTGTTCCCAAGGTCTGATGATGGGCTTGGAAAGTGCAGACTGAGTTTCTGCATCTGCATGTACAGCTGCTACTTTATTGGGCACTGGATTTGAATGAACTTCAACAATATTGTCTCGTTGTTTATGGGAGTCTGTTTCACTCTTCTAAACAGAAACAGATTCAGAATGATGAATCCACTGCTGTAATTCTTCCTGCTGTAGCTGAGATTCAAGCTGCAAAAAATTGATCTTTTCCTGTGCATTTTGTAGACATGTCTAAATTTCTGAGAGAGATCCTTTGCTGATTTGTAATGCGTCATCAACAATAGATTGTATAAGACTTTTCATGAACTCTAATACTTCACTGATTCTGGCCATTTTTCTTCAATGTTAGATTTACACCTTAAAAACTGATCACAATTATTAGTTAACGCAGAAAAGTAATATCCACTCATAGTACACAGCAATATCTTGCATAAATGTGCAGCAAATGAATCAAGGAATCAATGCATTTATATTATTATATTTATTATATTATATATATATATATGTAGACAAAAACTATAATGGGTTTTAAATACAATGCCAGAATTGGGGCAACAGCAACTGGAAACTTGTTGGGATCCTTCAAGTACTCCTTCACTTTCAAATCAGAAATGATGGCTATCAAAACTTCAATAATTATAATACCATGTCATGGGCATTGGACTGAATCTCTAGCATGCTGAAACAACAATGATAAACCTCCTTACATGTCCAAATACTTAGCAAACTGTATAGTGATGGTCATATATACAATAGCATTTTACCATGACCTTTCAAGAGCCTTCCAACTATGCACAGTTTTAGGAAAACCTCCAGGAGATTAGAGAATACTCGCCCCTGCTTCAGATGTATATGCACCCAATTATTAAGGAGATTTGACTCTTTGAGAGTGATAAAATCTGCCCACAAAGGACAACTCGAACACAAACTGATAGAACTTGATTTGAAGATGCTTTTAAAACATTTTATTTTAATAATATATCATCCTGCAACGTATATTAATTTTCATATAATACCAAGAAGTCTTCTAACAAATGTAGAGCATACACTGTCTAGTACCACAATCCAAAAGAAATTGTTAAGACAATGTATTCACCATGCTATTACATATATGCCACTTTTTCACTGCAAATTTTACATCAAAGGCAACACTCCAGGGACTGAGAATCACTACAACACATTATCAATAAATCCCTCAAAAGTTCAACGGACTTTCCAATAAATATATACAACTGCTTGCATCAAAGATGAAATTATTGATGCCTATGACCGAAATACATCGACTTTCAGTGTCACTGGTTAACACTTCTCAATCTACGCTATTGAATTCAGATTTATTACATCAACTGACAATCTTTTATCGATCCTACAAACATTGTATGTCATGTACTCCATTTCCAGGCTCTGTCCATCCACCGATATTCAGCTATAGCAATCAGGCAAACATAGAAAAAAAACCCTAATTTCTGAACACAATAGAACTGAGTTTTCATAACTTCTGAATCTATTTAACTCACCTCTGTCAAGTACGATTATTCTTACAAACGCTGGAAATGTCATTCCATCTGCATTCCATAGCAGTTTTACTCTGCAAGACAATTCATGAAAACACCCAAAGATTTCTGCAATTTCCTATTACTTCAATTCACGATTTATGGGCATATTAGAGCTGAGCTTCAGCAAAAATCTGAATCAAATTCAACAGATTCAAATTACCTATGGCAATACCCTGCATCCTTTATTAAAACATTCAATCGATTCCTTCATGTGAATCTGGAACCCAACAATTAAATTCGTTTTATTTGAATTTCAAATAGAATAACCAGTGTTTGAAACAACGCCTTACGTTTTCTACATATCAGCTGAAACACAAGTCGACTTTTGAAAACTCCCCTCTGCACATCTGCATTAAACAATTATTGTTTCATCGATTCAGGACAGACAGAATCCTGACAAATTCTGCATCTAGATCAACCTGTGCACATCGATTAATCAGTGCTAAAACAAATTAAATTGCTTTAATTCATGACTTTGTCAGACGTAATTCTTCAACACTCAACTTTACCAAGCAACTCCAGGTGTGAATTCACTGCATAATGCTCACAAACAGAAATCGACCCAACAAATCCTATCTTCCTGTTATGAAATTCGATTGCGCAAAAATCAATTTATTAACCTCAACAACGTTGTCATTTAGTTTAATTGTGATTGCCCATTGCATGCAATTCAACCAACTTCAAATGCCTTTCCTCAACATGTGCAAACAAAGCCGATATGAATCGATACTCATTTACAAGCAGAGATTACAATCTTTTAATACAAATATCGCTCATCATCCGAGAAAACAAAATATACTTCGATTACAAGATTCCTCTCATAGGGACACACAACAAATTGTTGCTAACATTTGAAGAGCATATATTACAATTCTTCTCTTATAAACCAGCAAATTAAATACTATTCAACCAAAAAAGGGCACAGAGGATCACTGATAGGCGCAACTCTCAACATTGCATAAGAATATGAACCGAATTTTTTTTGTTTAGGAGTTCAACATGCAGGAGCGACAGAAAATACGGAGGCTTTCAGGCAGGTGTGAATTCATTCAACGGTTTTCAAATTTAATGCAGGTTTCTATGGTTTCAATGCTCCAACGTTCGGCTCACATTCATTACAATCCAGCCAACACTCCAACGTTTGGCTGAAGAGGAACTGGATATGGATAACTGGTTTGATAAGCAGGGTATATCTATGTTTGGTCGCCCGAAGCGCGGCAAAAATATTGATAATGATGGATTATCAAGGACTTCTAGAGGTAATGGGTTCTCTACAACAGGCGGACAAGGAGAAGACGATTTGTTGAACAGAAGAGGCTCTAAATCCTCTGGTAGGCAAGCAATGGAAAGTAGTGATGACGAGGATGGAGATGAATCTGAAGATATGTTGGACCTGTGGCGGAATCAACGCATAGTAACATGAGCCTTGTAATGAGCAGCATCAACGCATACCAATGTCAGACCATGTCAGAGCAGTGTACAGCACACAGTAAAACGCTTTATAAGGTGGAGCAGTTACAGGAGCAGCGTAGCAGAAGGAACAGGCCAGTGGAATAATAATGAGTCGCAGGGGAATAATGAGTCAGAGCTGCCAGGATTCTCTATTGGTTAGTGGGTGCAGAGAATGTAGCTAAAATATCGCTGATAGGATTTTAGAATAGAGAATTTAAGTCGCAGACGGCGAGGACTACTCACAACAGAGGAATCATAGCGGTGATAGAGGTAACATCCTCTATTCTAAGAAGTGCTGAGAAAAGTATAATCAAGAGGAAGGCATTGGTTTACAAAGGCCACAGAAACAAGTGGCTCACACTTGAGCAGGGCAGGAGGTCACCCGCTTTGATACCATATTAAACACTCATGGGCAGCAAGGACAATATGAAAGATAATAAGGAGAATACAATTCTTATTAACAAGAGATATACATTTATAGTACAATATGTGACCGTTGGGTTTCACATCCCAATGTCTCTTGGTCTACTTTTGTCCATTCGGCTTCCACACTGACCCATTGTGGATTAGGTGTCCAACAATATTCTTAGTAGTATACACATAAGAAATGTCGAGATTTATTTCCAAAATAGTTATGCTTATTTTTTCTTTCTAATTAATTTCATTAGTTAGAAAGAGTGCCATATGGACAAGTGTTATATGAAAATGAATTATGATTTTTTGGGCATGTAGTGTTGATAAGCCATGGTATTGGCCCATGATATTGTAACAAGTACAATTTAAAAAATAAGAATAACAATATAAAAATGGGGGTGAATCTCCATAATTAAAGATCTTGTTCTATGTTTTTTCAGTATATTATCTCTATATATATTATATATATATTTAATTATATAGTCTGTGTGTGTGCATTTAACTTATAATAATTGTTTTTTAGTAATCTAATTAGTTGTAATTTAGTTAATTTTCATGATTTATTTAATTTTAGCAACTTGATATGTATGAAGTGAGTATTTAACGCTGTTATTAGTACTTGCTGGGATATTTTTAATATCGATTTATCTTTGACATTATTTGTTTAGCATTGACCATGGAAAGCTATAATGTTTTACTTTTTAAATTATTAATTATTTTGTTTTAATTTAAAAACAATTGATAGAGTTGATTGGATAAAAATGTATCTCTTATTTTGGGTTTCTTGATTCTATCCCATGTCAGCCATGGAATTTTTGTCACCTTAGAACTTGTCAGTTTTCACATGATCATACTCGGATCTTGTAACACATTAAACAATGTACAATTAATATTATATATTATATATATATATATGGGTTTTTTCTAATCCGAAATCATCATGTAGATACCATGAAGAACCAAATCTTGGGACCCTTTAATGAAATGACATTTGGAAAAGCATAGAAGAAACTGAAATAAGGAACAACTCATTTGCTGAAAAATGTTGCTACTTAGTATAGCTTTTCATACCTTATTGATTATTACCCAATATAAGTTTTATTTCCACATAAGGAGAATTCTTTGCAGTATTATATTTTCTTGTTGAGTGCTTCTCTAGGTACTCGAAATGGTATTTTTAGTCAGAAGTCTTAGTTATTTACACTTACAAGCCAATTCAACCTTCGATTCTACTCCAGGTACTTGCAATGGTATTTTTAGTAGGAAGTCTCAGTTATTTACACTTACAAGCCAATTCAACCTTTAATTCTGCTGGCAATAATTTCGTTAATAGAGAGGAAAATTTCGCGTGCGTCCGTAATATAAATGATATTATCACCCATAAGAGAACGATGGGACAATATTTTGTGAAAATCGTGTCTTCCCATGATAAATATGGTTAAGGTAACTACCTGACAAACTTCTATGATTCAAGTGGATATTTAGTGAAATATTAATGATTTGTCATGTTGATACACAATCCTTTTTGACAATTATATATAACAATTTACTCTATTTTTCCAGGCGGCCACTTTTCTCATGGACATATAACATTGTTGAAGCTTAGGAGAGGGAGATGGTTCAAAAATCTAAAAGATCAAATCGATGGAACAACTAGCGTGCTTCTTCGTGAGAAAATTTTAGTATGAATTTGAAGCCCCCATCAGTGGATGAGTAATACATTACTCAGGCATTTTCTTCTAGATGATTGATAATACATAATATGGAAATATATAATATGATATATGTCATTTACCTGATTGCACATGGACCATATACAAATTACTTTTATTATAGAACCATTCTTTGTTCGGATATTTTTTTCATAATGTCCTATATATAAATGTGATTCTCCACAGGTTTAAATATAAAAGTGGAAACTCATTTATTTTTATTTCTATATTATTTGCACTCAACATCTTTTATCAAATAAGAATATGATATTTAATAATTTCATGGCTACTACCATCATAAATCACAATGTATATTAGGATAGTTTTTTGCTATTAGTGTTGTATTGTTGTGATTTAATGACTATTACAATAATGGATCATGATGTGAAGGACTAAAGTAGTGGACGTTCAGATTGAACAAGCATTTCTAATATTTGTAGACATTGAACCAATTTTTATGTGAATGACAAACCAATTAACCTTCGGGTGAGAGTCGAAGAATTTCTAATATTTGCATTTGTTTTCTTAAAATTGTATCACCAAGAAATAGAATCCTTCCTCGAGGATATAAATAGTGTTGCCATTCTTTTTTTCAGCAAAAATATTTTAATTAATTCATCAAAAAGATACAATAGATAATATAGAAGTCTCTTACTATCTCAACTTCATTCTGACCATATTTGTTAGCCAGAAGAGAACTGCAAAAATTGAGAAGAAAGCGCCATTTTTTACATATAGAAAAACAAGCCAGATGGCCCAAAACACTTGCAGTACCAAAAATTAACTACGAATAAACAAAATTCAAGGATAAGGATATGATGCTTGAGAAGCACTCGAGGCCGCATGAGCATCAGGACCTTCATGAACATGAAAATCAATATGGGTGAAATGCGACTCCATGTCATCCAGTGATTCGTTGGCACGTACAGAAACCAGATGATCCAAAATGTCCCCTTGACTGTATTGAATATAATTTATGTATTTAATGATCTCATTCCTATCTTCATACCTTTGTTGACAAATAGGTGCCAAGGTGTCTAAGATAATTCTCAGTTGGGTGGTATAGAATCCAATGTGGGTAGATGCTCGACATGCCCTGGTGATTGAGCTCATGCTTAAGAAACTCCCCCCTCCATGTTTACGCCACCTGTTGCATTCTCATTTATCGCCTTTGCCCAGTTGGCAAGCTCGCCACGCTAGCCACAAGGCCCTGCTTTCCACCAGGTGCGATTATGCTGGCACAAAATAGCAAACAGGCCTACTAAAAAGTAGGGAGGGGGTGCCAAACAAGAATAATCAAAAATTCCACTACCATAATCCCTTCTATTATATCCCTCTAGAAGGAGCACAACCACACTATAAGTCCAATGCCCACTGACACTTCCAACACATGTGTTGTGGTTCAAGTTAACACAGACACGAGTAGAGAGGGTTCTCTACAGAGCCTCCAAGACAATAGGGCCACCCAATTTTGTTGCTTTAGTTCCATAGAACAGTGCTTTTCCACGTAATTTCACCGTCCTTAGAAAGGAACTGAGATGAAACAACTAAACACTTAGATAGCACATAAACATTAAGGTAGTTGACCAGGCAAGAAATACCCAGCTTACTAATTTTCTGTTGAGGGCTTGAAATTTTTGCCCAAGGTAGAGCTCTGCAAAATGAAACTGTGATGTAAAATCTTCAGTCCATGTTCTAGGAGCACGATGCGTACCCATGCACCCTCTCACTTGGATCCCAAACCACCTTGAGAGTCACTCAAGCAAACATAGAACTGTAAGCATAACACCCACCACCAACATCCCTCGCTGTAGAAATTCTCAGACAAATGGACATGCATAGGTAAAGAGCTTGTGCACATTCAACTTTGGAGGAGAAATGAAATCGCAATGTAAAATCTTCAGTCCATGTTCTAGGAGCACGATGCATACCCATGCACCCTCTCACTTGGATCCCACACCACCTTGAATGTCACTCAAGCAAACATACAGCTGTAAGCATAACACCTACCACCAACATCTCTCGCTGCAAAAATTCTTAGAGAAATGGGCATGCATAGGTAAAGAGCTTGTGCACATTCAACTTTAGAGAAACCACACACCCTATCGCTCATTCCAAGAGTCAAAAAATAGATGAAACATCTGAGCTTCCCTACTATATAGCGAGCCTTCATCTTCTCGAGGCTTCATTTGGCTGAGAGGATTTGGCTTGGAAGTCCGTCCACATCAATGGATGTGTTATGTGACATAACATTTCTCTCCATGAGAGGAGCTCCATACTCCGCATTCATACACCCGTATTGGGGTTAGTGTTGCCAAATTTTATATGATAGAAATAGTTTTATTTCTTTTAGAAATATTTTTTTCCTTATTTAAAATGAGTCAATATTTCTTTTTGAAAAATTATATCTTTAAATGAATTTAACTTCTTTCAAAAATAACATTAATTTCTAATTACAAAAATGAAGTTTACCATTCCCAAAATACTTCATTAAATTTTAAACAAAATTAATATAAAAATATAACAAAAATAAAATCAAAACATATAATAATTTATGTAACACAATTCAAAATTTGAATCTGTATACGTTAGGGCAATCAATGTCCTAATGCTTTATACTTATTGATTGCGCTAAGCATTTTATAAACAGCAACCATCAGTGACATTCGAAAGGACTAGACTTTAGATTAATGTTTGTCCAACCATTTAATTTATATATCTATATTACTATTAAAAAAATATCGGATTTAAAATAAAATTCAAACCCAACCACCTCTATACCACCCACTATAGCATTAAAAACTACTAATCGAGATAAATAGCAACCATATACAACATAAAATTTCTTTAACACACAAAAATTCTTAAAACATTCAAATTTGTCAGCTTAGAGCTATCGGTGTCAGCATAATCCATTTTCACGCGCGGATTTATTAGAAGAATCAGAGCTTGAGCTTGGGAGTCCCATAATACTATGATTTGATGACGAGAATGAATATCAAGATTTTGGTTTCTTTTGAGATCCACCCCATTCCAATATATTCAAAGAAGAAACGCTTTCGGTCTCTATTTAGGCTTACCTCCTCCAAATTAGATCAAAAACATTTAAGAGACTAATTCTTTTATTTCAATAATTTTTTATTTTATTAAAAATATTTAGTGATTTTTATATTTTTTTAAACTAATTTGTTTAGGATTATATATGATAAAATTATTTATTTTTAAAATAAATTATAATTTTTAAATTGAATAAATTTATTAAATATTGTAAAATATATATGATATTTCAAAATAATTTATATTTTAGATTTTAGATTTTAGATTTAAATATAGTTCAATGGTAGATTAATATTATAAAATTATATAACAAATATAATCTGAATTGAATGTAAATAATAAAATACTATTTAAAAAGCGTAATATGTAAAAATATTATTATATAAATACATTTTTATAATTTAACTTAATAATAATATTAATAATTATGACTTTCTATCAAACTGGAATTATATATATATATTAATATATATATAATATATATTATATAATTGATTAGGATTGACATTTCACTTCCATTAGATAATACAAAACCAATTTCATTAAAAACAAAAGCCATATTCCAATGCTTACATATATGATTCCAAACACCATTTCAAATTGGCTACTATTATAATCACTAGCTATTTTTATCATGGTTTTCTTACATTATAAATATATTATATAACAATTTAATTCTTTAAGGTAAAAAATACTTTCAATGACATTCAAAATGAAAATGGATGTTTCTTTATTCCCAAAACATCATGGAATGAAAAAAATTACCTATGAAAATGAAAAACACTTTTTCTTGAACATTATTCGTATATGTTCTTATTTTCAAAACATTTGCTACACTACCAACCTTCTTAAGTTGTTAAGTCAACAAAACTACAATGATCTCAAAAGACTTATCTCCCTTTTCATCATAGAAATAAAATATTAAAAGTTTCATTATTTCTTTTTAAGTGTCCAACCAATTAATTTGGTCCCAGTAAAAATTAACCATCATAATAAATTTTAAGAATAATAATTTAAACATAAAGATAAAAAAAATTTTAAGGTATTTCTAATATATATATATATATATATATATATATATAATTGAAAATAAGAAATTTAGCTTATATGAAAAGATGATCGCAAAAATGGTTATACTCACGTATAATAGTAAAGTTAATTGTACTCATTTATAATAAAAATCAAAGCTCTAAAACTAAAACCAAGTATAATATTGAGCAAGTAAAATGAATGTTCCATTGTGCACATTATTTGACATATTTATGGACTAATGAGAACGCAATTAGATCATCAAGATTGGAGCAAGAGGAATACTCTTAGAAAATAATTATTGTTGATTGATGAAGGTGATATTGTGTTATTCAAAAATTCGGGAGCTTTCAGAGACATATTAATAGAATGGCATGCGATTTTTTTTATAATTAAGAGAATAAAATTTAAAATAAATAGAAAGAATTAAAATAATTAGAGTTAATTGTAAAATTTAAAAAAATATTGTTATTATTGTAAATAAAAAAATTAAATATATTTTCAATTATTATTTAAAAATCAGAAAGTTTATTAAAATCTACTAAATTAGAATTAATAAATTTAAATAAATAAAATGGAAATAAGTTATTTTTTAATATAGTAATTAAAAGTTATTATAAAATAAGGTAATTAAAGAATGGTCGTATTATTATGAGGCGTTAAAGTTTTCTTCAAGTTAGTCTAGATTATTTAACTAATTTATCTGAGTAATTAATCAGAGAAAATGTCTATTATCTAGAGATATGTAATTTGGGTGTGGGATATCTGATAATCCATGATATTGACTCAAGTATTCTCAGGAAAATCGTCTATTATATATTAATATTTTCCATAGTATAGTAAGTGATATTCTGGAAAAGTAGTTACAGTAATTTAAATCTATATATGTATAACTTATATCATTATTTATAATAATGATAACATTAAATGAAAATATATTATAGTTGAGTTTTTATGATTCTTTTAATTATGAGAAATCTCATATTTATTATGGGTTAAGTGTTACATTTCATTACAGTTGATCTTATAAATAAAGTAATGCTTAAATAGCATTTAATTTATATAGCTAGCAATGCAAAATAATTTAATAAAATTATATTTTAAAATATAAGTTTTGATTGACTAGCACTTCTAGGTTATATTAGCATTTTCCTAATTATATTTTCTACAAATTCATTCTACATAGTCATTGATGCCATCTAGGAAATCAATTTGCCTCAGAAGATGGTCGTTTTCTGTTTAGAGGAAAGCTAATTAAATGGTACACAAGCTGTCTAGCTTTCAATAGCTAGGGTGGATGTTTTGCAAGAACTAAATCACTCAACTTCGTGAACGAGGAGTAACAGAATCCTAAACGATAGATAGGTTTGATCTACACCTTTGTGTTTACTGGACAGCTTGTTTCGCAAAGGAGTCGGTAACAATTTTCTGTTGTCTGTAGTCTCTATCCCGTCCAGAGAAGTAATACCGACTCATTCCTCATCAATGGATTGTGACTAGCTTTTCAATTTATCTTTTAAGATTAAAATTCCGGAGTTCAGTTTTCATCCACGATACATCGTGTTGCTTGTAACTTCGTTCCATTTTCATAACCAGTTAAATTTTGTATATTTCTTCCCAGGCTGTCTATTAATTCTAAAGAGTCTATCCTGTCCTTCGTTATGGGCATTCAGATCCAAGACATAGGGAATAGAAGAGGTAGACTTCCGTTATACATCATTGATAATAATAAAAAAAAGTTAATATCAAAACATTGGAAAGACTTTAAAGAGGAAAAAGGTATTTTTTCCATCATATCTACCCGAATTCACAATAAAAATTTTATGCGCAGTCACAATAATATTCGGGGAAAAAAGAAACGGACCGTGCAAGGTACTTTAATAATTTCCATGGGTTAAAAACCCTATGATTGTCCTATCTGTCTAATTTTCATACGTGAGTTAAAAACCCTGTAATATTCCTATCTGACTAATTTTCAATTAGAAGTAATAAGAGTAATCTACTTTACTTTCAACTAAACATCACGCTTGCCTAGGTATTTATTTGTCAAATCATACTAAATAAACTCTACATTTAAGGAAAACATGTACCTAAATAAACATATCAACATGTACATAAAGAGTATGATGCATGAAAAATGACATCTAAACAAGGAGCGGCAAATCGAAAGCACCCTAAAAAATAAAAATCAACCGGTGTAACTAGTAATAGGTACAATAAAATGGTTTTGAAAATTAAAAGAAAGGAACACTAAGTCGTGAAAGGACAATCCGGAAGTAAATGGCGCGGTTCGGGCATTTTCCTTTTACGATACACATAAAATATTTCGAAGTATTGTTGCCCTGTTTCTGTGTGGGTGGAGAAGGGGTAAAACTTGCAAAGGGAAGTAAATTTTTATGTGCCGATAATAATATGTGGATATAGAGATCTACATAAGGAACTTCAGATATGAAATACTTAACAAGCTGAAGGTTTAATTTGATGACAAAATCAAGGAGATCACATACACCTCAAACGCAGAGTGCCGGCATCTGAGCGGTTGTGCTCTATATCTTCTGTCATCGACACGAACACCTCCTTATGACCATCATCTTCCGATACAAAACACAAGGGCTTGAATATAGTTGAATTTCCTGCCTGATAAGGGTAATCTTATGAATGCTACAAAATCACAAGGGCTAATCAAACAGAATAGTAAGGTGATTGGTGCACGCAGAATGAAACCTGATTAGGGCATCTGTCGAAATAGAACCAAGCGATTGTGCTGGAAAAGATCAAGAGATGCTTCCGCACCTCCTACCGTGTTGCACGCGGAATGAAACATAATTAGGTCGTCTGTCGAAACAAGCCAGTTGATTGTGCAGGAAAAGAGATGCTTCCGGACCTCCTACGGTTGTATAATGAGCAAACCTAGTAATCTCTCTATATATGAAGGCGCCGC
>APFE031247352.1:256992-321891 GCA_000404065.3 Pinus taeda | reverse complement strand
GGAAATGATTCACATAACACACTTACAGGTACATAGAGAAACAAACCATCAATACATGTAACCACAAGAATCCCAAAAAGGACTGCAAAACCCTGGTCTTCCTTAGCCAAAAATTGCAGAGATACAGTGAAATAATACAATGGTAGCTTCTCCCTCAAGAGTCCAACCTTCCAACCCCTAAAAATGACAATGACTAAGAAAATACATAATATAGGCAAGATAACACCTTTCCTTGCCTCTAGGGGTCGAGCTCATCCTTCTAGGAGTTGTTTCAACCAATTCTAAATTGAGCACTAAAATCTAGGCAGTCAAAACAACTTGCCTCTATAAGCTACGAAACCAATTCATTCATTAAATGTTTGCTATTTCATGAATGAATATTCTAGAATAGGTAAATAAGTGTCATGTCAACATGAAAATACATTAATTACATCAAAGAGGGTGAAAAATCCCATCCCAAGTCAAAACTGGTCAAAGCTGGGCGAATTCTTGAGCTGTAGATGAATTCCTGTGAAAACTGCCCAACGGGTCGCGCCCTCTTCCTGAACGGGTCGCGCTACTTTGGAGCTGATTTTGAGGTACTTCCAGGTGTCCAAATGAGGCAAAAGTGGGCTTGTTGGAAAGGTCTGGATGTCTAATTTCCAACCCAAGTGGAATTTCTGAATTTGGTGGTCATTTGCCCCTCCAAAATTGCAATCTCCCAAGACTGCTTTCTGTGTGTCAAAAATGTGGCAGAAAGTCATTTTTTGCTTGTTTTTTGACTTTCTGGAGGCCCAAAACTTTGCCAAATCTCTAGTCCTTTGATGAGCATGTGTAACTTTGCATGCAAAATATGGAAATGCTGAGTTTTTGCAAAATGGAGTTGCCGTGATGAAGGGTCTCACGGGGGGTGAGACCCGTTAATGGAGAAAACCTATAAATTGCCTGAGAAAACCAAAATTTACCCAAAATGCTCAAAATTTCTTGGGATTTGTGCTGTGGCTAGGCTATTTAGTTCCTTCGTCCTTGAGTGAAGCCTTGGCCAAGATATGGAGGGGATCGGGCCTCTTTCTCCTTTTTTGTGCCTTGGCCAACCGCCTTTGGAACATCTTCATTTTTGCCTTGCACACGTGCATTCTCGCCCAATAATGGTTCTTCATGTTTCTCAGCAATTTATTATCTTGGTTGGACTTAGCCAACAACCTCTCTAAATGAGCATGCAGTCGGATAAGCATAGCCTCTCAAGAGATAAAATCCTCCCATGGGATACCCTATTGTTTTGACTGTTTGAATGCTGTTTCAACTGTTTGAGATGCTGTTTCAAGGGGACAAATAACACAAGCGAAATGTTAGGGAAGGGAGACTTTGAAGGGAAATTGGGAAAAACATATGAAATAGGGAGTTAAGGGAAGGAATCATGATATATACCCCATCACATATATATGATTTTCAAAGGCTTTATGAGGGTAAGGGTTAAGTTTAGTTTCTTGATTTTAGGATAGGGGTAGGGTTAGGCTTTGAAAATATTTTTTGTAGGAAGAATGATAAAAGATGAGGGAGGTGGATAGGATGGAGGAAAAAGTGGGGGTATAAGGATAACCTTGAAAACAACAAGAAAAACCCTAGTTCAAACCAACACTTTGAATTTTTGAGCAAATATGCATTGGATTCATTAGTTCAAAATGATTGGCTTTAAACCACATTCACATGCTTTTCACACTTTGGCAAACAATGTATTTTCATGAGGAGAGGCCTACTTGCAATCTTGAAGAAATCCGGGGTTGTTTGGCAGCTTACTGGCGAAATTTGGTGGAGGAATTCCCAACGGGTCGCGCGCCTCTGACGGGTCGCGCCTGTGTAATTTTTACACTGCTGGAGGTGCCCTGACGGGTCGCGCGCCTCTGACGGGTCGCGCCCTTTTTCAGGAGGCTTTTGGAGGCCTTCCCGGTGTTGGAATCGGGTGCAGGATAGCTTTTTAGAAAGGTCTTTGAGTCTACCTTCCAACCCAACTAGAATTTTTCAATTTGGAGTTTATTTTCCCTGTAAAACGTCAAATCGCCCAAGACTGGTCAAAAAGTGCCAAATGAGGCTGCCTCAAGGAAGAGTGATGTTGCAGTCAACTTTTGAATGCCTTCCTCAACCCCAAATTGAACTCATGATAGCTCATTGGAAATCTCTTTGTGTATAGTTATCATTTTACCCATCACAAAAATCATTTGGCCAACCAATCTAGGATAAAACTTTATTTTCCCAAGGTCACTTCAGAGGTGCCCTTGATTCTCCTGAGGCAACGACATTCTTTGACATATCTCTCAAACCATGACACATGTGCACAAACCGAAGGAGGCTTTTCTTCTTTGGCATGTTGTGGACAAAAACCTCTCTCCGGTTTCCCAAATTCATCTTTTATTGCTCTAGAAATCATTTGAGTGCGACTTGTCCCGATGTGTGAAACAAGGAATTTTGTCGAAATTGAGCGAAATGAAGGGGATAGGGGGCTTCTAAATTCTTGGGGAAATTTTTGGGAGTGGGGAGGGATGTTAGGAAGCAGGGGAAAGTGGAATCTAAGAGATTGAGTGAGGGGAAAGGGTCCAAAAGGGCAAATCACAGGCCAAACCTAGAAAATTGCCAGGTTGTAGCTAGAACTAGGGTTTGTGGAAAAATGAGGAATTTGGCGGATATAAGGGAAGAGAAGTGTTTGATAAGGTAATTTAAGGATAGGGAAGGTGTATGAACATCTGGATACAATTTTTGCTGATGATTTAACCGTCCAAGAGAAATTGGCTTCAAAACCCTAGGAGAGGGAAATGAACTTGCCAAGGCACAACTGAAGCATGAACAAGATGTAAAATGACTCATTAGACACTGGCATGATAATGAAAACCCTATGAATGATGATAGACTCAGCTGAATAGTGACATAGATTGTCATTTGGGAAACTTTAGAAGGAGTTAAAGAAAACCCTAGACCTAATGCCTAGTGACCAAATTTTGCTTGAAAAATTTTTGAAATGACAAAATTTGACCTTAACACTCCGAAACCACTTTGTAAGAGCATATTTGATCACTGGAGGAAGGCTGGAAAGGCTGACACTAACAGAGTACAGAGAGATAAATAAGGCAACACAAAAAGACCACTTCCCTCTTCCATTCATTCATCAATTATTAGACACTTTGGCAGGAAAGAAATTCTTTTCCTTCCTAGATGGCTTCAGTGGATACAATCAGATCCAGATTGTTCCTGAAGACCAAGAAAAAACTACTTTTACTTGTCCTTGGGGAAAATTTTCCTACAAAGTCCTACCTTTTGGCTTATGTAATGCTCCTGCCACATTCCAAAGGGCTATCCTCAGTATTTTTGCAAACTTAATAAATGAAGGACTTGAAGTATATATAGATGACTTTACACCGTACGGAGACGATTTCAATCCAGCATTGGACACACTGGAAAAAGTCCTACAACGCTGCATTGCTACCAGGCTTTGTTTAAGCCATGAAAAATGCTATATGATGATGAATGAAGGACTTATCCTAGGACACTATATCTCAGCAACTGACATTCAGGTAGACCCAGCCAAAACCCAAATAATTTTGCTAATTCCCACTCCTACTACTCAAACGGAGGTACACATTTTTCTTGGATTTTCTGGTTATTATAGGATGTTTATAGAACATTTTTCGCATATTGCTGCACCTCTGTATGCACCAACAGGGAATGTTGACTTTCTTTGGACAGAAAAATGTGAATGTGCTTTTCAGGATCTGAAGAAACTTGTGTTCACAGCCCCAGTCCTTCGAGGACCAAATTGGGATTTTCCATTTCAAATATCATCAGATGCCTCAAATACAACCATTGGAGCAGTCCTTGGGCAGGAAGAGGATAAAAAATCATATGCAATTTATTATATTAGCAAAAATTTATCCCCTGCTGAATTGAATTATACTGTTACTGAAAAAGAATTTCTAGTTGTAATACATGTTGTCAATCAGTTCAGGCATTACTGGATATCCTGTTATCTTGTATACAGACCATTCCGCCATAAAATATTTAGAAAATAAGCACATCAAAAATGGTAGAATAACTAGATGGCTGATTTTATTGCAAGAATTTGATATTACAATCAAGGATTGACATGGAAAAGAAAATCTTGTCATTGATTTTCTCTCGCGAATGCCAAAGCCAATAGACGTAGCAGCAGTTGAAGATCAATTTCCAGATGAGCATTTGTTTATTGTTGCTGTTAAAACGCCCTGGTATGGTGATTTTGCCAATTACCTAGCAGTAGGTAAATTACCGAAACATCTAACCCCTAATGAGAGGAAACATATTATTTAGCGAAGTGCTAGATTTTCCTGGATTGGAGGCTACCTGTTTCATACGGAAGCATATATGCACATCAGGAGATGTGTCCGAGAGGATGAAATTTTTGATATTCTGAAAGCTTTTCATGACAGACCATGTGATGGACACTTTGCTGATAAGAGGACTGGACATAAGGTGCTACAAATAGGGTATTATTTGCCCACAATTTTCAAAAGATGCAAAGAAATTTGTCCAAGCCTGTGACAGTTGCCAGAGCGTAGGACGCCCTAGTTAGTCCGATGAAATGCCCCTGAACCCACAGCTAGTCATTGAACCATTCGAGCGATGGGCCCTCGATTTCATTGGACCAATTAACCCATCCTCGAACCAGAAAACATATATTTTGGTGGCAACAAAATATGTCACCAAATGGGTTGAAGCAGAGGCATTTCCGAGAGCTACTGAGGATTCTTTCATACAATTCCTATTTCATATATTTGTGCGCTATGGCCTTCCAAGAGATATAATTATAGACGGGGGACCATAGTTTTCTGGTAACAAAATAGCTGCAACACTCAAAAACTATCATATCCCGCATAAAATCACTACTCCATACCACGCACAGGAAAATGTTCAGGTAGAAAGCAACAATAAAATAATAGAAGAAATCCTAACAAAAACCATTGCATCACATAGACGAGATTGGGCGGCACGACTACCAGAAGCCTTGTGGGCTTATAGAACAACATGGAGAAGCACCACCGGCTACTCACCTTATCAATTAGTGTTTCGAAAGCAATCCATCCTTCGCATAGAATTCGAAATCCAAACATTGCGAACAACACAAGAAGTTGGCTTAGATCTAACCGAGGCACAGATTAATCGATTACAGCAGATCAATGAGCTGGATGAAATCAGGCTCTCTGCAATTCAAAGCACTGCACTAATCCAACAACAACGAGCTAAATGGCATGATGCTCTCATTAAAAACAAAGTCTTCCGCGAAGGAAACTGGGCACTTTTGTACGATTCCAGGTTTCAGGACTTTCCCGGGAAACTTCAGACTCGTTGGTTGGGACCATACGAAATCTAGAAGGTACATGACAATGGTACTCTTACTCTAATCACTATTGATGGTTCTGGATATGCCTTCAAGGAAAATGGCCACTGAGTTTGACTTTATCGCAAACCACTCACTTGGGAGTCCTTCTGCCAGCAGCTACGTGAAGACTCTGATATGCAAATTTTGGGGGAGGGAGAGAAGTCTTCCTCACCTATGATTCATTAAGTGATTTATCTCTTTTTACACTTTGTACATAATTTCTTTGTACATATTTTTGTATCAACACTTTACTATTACTTTTCGGAGCAGCAAAAATTTTATTATTTTCTGCTGTTCCTTTTCTCAAAGGGACAACATTTTCATTTTTATGTTCCTTTTTCAAAGGAACAACACCTTGTGGATTAGCCGTTCATTTTTGTTTTAACTTTACTGTTCTTTTTTACCTTGTACTTTTTCTATTCCTTTTCCAAAGGAATGACACTTTTTGTTTTTGCTGTTCCTTTTCCAAAGGAACAACATTTTTGATTTTCTTGCTGTTCCTTCTCCAAAGGAACGACATTTGCATTTTCTGTTGTTCCTTTTTCAAAGGAATAGCACTGTTGATTTTTGTTGTTCCTTTTCCAAAGGAACGACATTTGCGTTTTCTGCTGTTCCTTTTCCAAAGGAACAACACTTTTGATTTCTGTTGTTCCTTTTCCCAAAAGAACAACACTTTTGATTTCTGTTGTTCCTTTTCCTAAAGGAACAACACTTTTGATTTTTGTTGTTCCTTTTCCCAAAGGAACGACACTTTTGATTTCTGTTGTTGCTTTTCCTAAAGGAACATCACTTTTGATTTCTGTTGTTCCTTTCCCAAAGGAACAACACTTTTGATTTTTGTTGTTCCTTTTCCAAAGGAACAACATTTGTGTTTTCTGTTGTTCCTTTTCCAAAGGAGCAACATTTTTTATTTTTTCTGTTCCTTTTTGAAATAAAAACATGCTCGTATTCCTTATGCTTGCTCCCCTTGCTATTCTAAATTAAGGATGCCTACTATTCCTATTCTTTGAGGTCTTTTGGGAACACAGCTATGCACTTATGCAATGGATACAAAATGACAACATACTGAAATCAGTGAATTATAAAATAGCTATTTTTATAAGAAATTGCTTTGAATTGGTAAGAGGATAGAGGGAATGACACACTTACCCATTATCTTTTGCTGTCATTGTTCCACTAATTCTGCTATGATTGGTTACCTTTATCATGTTGGTTCCTTTTAAATTTTCACAATTCTCTTCGATTATTATTCAGGAATAAGAGCAAAGGGTTTACATGTTGCTATTGAGATGTTAATAATTCTTCCACCATTCCTACTCTTAAGGAGTGTTGAACCACCCTTTGTGTATAAATGGAAAAGTACTTTATGAAAGAGAAAAAGAATAAAGACAAAAAAATGATGTTTTAATGACTTGTTTATATAAGTTGTCAAATGCAGGATAGGGGGTCTCATCAAAGAGCTAGCCTACCATGATCATGAGGAAGAAAGTGAAATGGCATTCCCACTATGGCCACCACACCAGGGATATGATCCAAAAGGTATATCAAATAAAGAGCCCTTGGAACAGGAGGTCTCATCACGAGCTGGCCTGCCCACCTTTCGCTCCTTCCTCATGAATGGAATTATGGCTAACTGGTCACCAAGCTAGCATAATGGCCTACATTTTGACATCACACAACATTTCCTAAGCATACACAAAGGATCATGATTCCATGGGTGAAAAAAACAACTCTGCCAAGGTTATGGACACCTGTCGGCAGCAGAGCTCTATTAATGGTATTGAAGTCACATTACTTATACACCAATAGGTAATTATTAACATCCTTCTATCTCTTATACCTTTGTAATAAGTCACATAAGAGTATGTATATTATTTCCCGAACCATTAAACACATGTAAATCTATTATCACCAATCATGATAGAAAAAGTTGACAATGACCACATGAGACTGTGTGTGCATGGTAGTTGTCCTATCCTCCTAGCCTCGCAACATATCACAACAGTATCTTACTTGTTAAGCGATCCGACTATACAACCTCGATTTCGGTAACCTGCCACTTTTGTAAACATGGCATGTTTCCATACGTTGTTCCTTTATGACTTTATTTCAAGGCAGATCGACACGTTGCTCCTTTATTTGACGGCTGGGGATGGCCTATCACATTGCGGGGGGAGGTTAACCTCATTATTCGCTGGGTTACATGTCAGACCACTATTCGGGAAATTATGTACTTGGGAATAGCAGGGCTCAACGGTAGCTTGCTGTTCCTAAGCTATTTCCGTAGTATGCTCTGCAGTAATTAGAAAGCTCTTTAGATTTGATGAAGTCCTACGCTTTGTTATTTTGTCTGTGTTTTAACAGTTTGAACAGCTTGCTGTTCCATTTCCGTTTCTAAAATTTTACAGGGAAACCAAAAACTTGGGAGGAAGATCGATTCGGAGAGAACCACAGGTATTGATAGTCTCTGATGCTGCACGGGAAATCCTGGCAAGAGCTGGATGGTTAACTTATCTCAATCGTTTACAGGAATCCAATGAGACCATAGCAATAGAATTCTTGCAAAACTTGGAAGAAGATCACTCCACAGTAAGGGGGAGACATATAACAGTCATCGATGACATAATTGCAAAGGTCTCGGGACTACCAACCACTGGACCTGTATGGACGATAAAGAAGGAGAGATTGCAAAAGATCATAAAAACCTTCCAGGATGAAGGCCAGAACCTGAAAATTAGAGGAAAGGGTTTTCTACCAGCAGCATTAGGAGAGCTGCAGGCAGAATTGGCAAAGACTATTCAGAGCTACATCACCTGTGAAGGTAGGAAAGACGTGGTAAGACCACGACACCTTAAACTTTTAGCCGTATTAAAGCAGAAATGCTCTGTAAACTTACCTGCATTTTTAAATTCATTACTTCATGATGTTGCAAGAAGCATGAAAAAGGCACAACATGTAGAATCAATGGTAAGTCACCATGGGCTGATACAATTGATAGTTAGTCATAGCCTTGCCCAGCAGCAGAGCAGCTGGGAAAAGCTAATTGCCATGATAGACGGGGGATTGACCACGCCATCCCCAAAACGTAAGCATGCCACCAGTACACCAGATCGCCCATTAAAACAAAGAAAATCAGTTAGATTGGCATGAATTAAAGGGAGGTTGGAGAATTCCCAAGGGGATACCAGCCAACTAGTAGAGGTAGATGATTTAGGGGATGAGAAACCCCGACAATTAGAAGGAGAAGAAAATGAGAAAATAATGCAAGGAAATGAGGAAGGAGAAATGGAGGAAGAAACCGAGCAACTTGAGTAAGAGGAGGGAATAAGGCAGTGTGAAGGTAGCCCATTGCAAAACCCATTGAGAGAACATGAATTGGCCAAAAGTTTGGCCAATATGGGCAAATATGGCCAACCTCTCAGCCCACCAAACCTCCATGTTGAAGAAGAACCAAAATAACACTCTGCTCAGGATAAAAATGCACCCGAAGAATTACATGACGAGGAGGTAGAAAAGGAGAGTAAGCCTATTCATGATGAAAGTATGATAGGAGAGGAAAGTGATACAGAGGAAGAACAATCGATTCCTAGCTAGACTACACCAGAAGAAATTCTAGAAGAAGAGGTGGCGGAAAAAGAAGTCACCGAGGAAATAATAGATCCAGCTAGGGTTCTTTCCTCTGAGCAACCCGAGCAGAGCAATGAGGAAGCACCCCAAGGAGAAAACTAGGGGATTGACCAAGATAATAATATGGGCCTGAGTAAACAGACAACTGTTCCTTCTAAGAAAGTAGAAGAAATCAAACAATTATGAAAAGAACAACAAAGGTTGCTAAATGTGATAGCTCGACTTTAGCAGCAAATCATGGTTTTGAGGATGAGAAAGAGAACAAAGAGAACTTTTGGGGAAACACATGCAGCTACTCCAGTGAAACCCCCCAAGAAAAAGGTTTGAAAGACCCTTGTTTAGCTTGCTGTTCAAAATTCTGTTGAGGAATAGTCTGCTATTCAAATTGCTATCGAAGAGTAGCCTGCTGTTCAAACCGTCGTTGAAAAACAGTCTGTTGTTCAAGAGTAGACTGTCGTTCAAAAGAAAAAGGAACATCATTCTATTGTTGCTCATATTGAAGTACAAACAGACGATATATTGACCGAGGACAAGGAAGTTCAGACAGAGGCATAACCCTCTGAAAGGATGCAGGCTATGAATGCAAGGCAACGCAATAGGAAGATTCAGGTGAACCTTTCGCTCACCACTACCATGTGGGATAGTGATCTGAGGACGGTAACCCTACAAGAGGGTTTGATGCAAGCTCAAAAAACAGCAGAAAAACTTGCAGAACAAACGGTCCCTCGGGAAAGATATGAAGAATTACAGCAACAGCTAAGGAACTTCAATTTATCTGAAAGCCAGGCCTTTGAAGGGTGGCGAAAGGAAGAAGAAAAAGTCGCAAAGGTAACTTTTAGGTTAGATATAGTTATCAAACAAATGGATACCTTATGCTCTTTATACACAGACGTCCTAACATGTAGAGCCCTGCTAAGAATTACGCCTTGTTTTTAATGGAACGATATTTGCAATTGAAAATAAAATCTGTCAGAGCAGACACCCCTATACAAATTAATACCATTGATGATTTTATAAATTGTTGTAAGAATTATGGAGTGAAGGTTCAAAGATTACTGTGTGAGTTCTATTTGCATAACCTTGTGTTAGACTAGGACACAGAGCAGAACCCCGGCCCTTTTGTTGGGGACATCCAATTGCAGGCATTTATTTCGTTTGGGGTTAATCAAATCAAGTGGCTTAAAGCCTATAATGCTTTCCAAAGACAAGAAAACGGATTAGACTTATGGGTAAGAGCTGAGCCTAGGAATCCAGTGCAGTTGTGGAGGGAACATAGGAACCTCATGGGGACTCTAGGCATGATTGAAGCATTAGGGCCCATTCATACAGAAATCAATCGGCATGGAATAGAATACTTTCTCACTATTAAAGACCTTGCCATTGATGCAGCTAAATTTCGATATTAGATCTCTAATCCGAATATCCAACTCAGGGAACCATTTAATTACGAAAATTTTAAGTTAGTCGTCGACCGCTTGCGCCTCTATGGTGAAATCATTTTGAGGGCTGGGCCATCCTAGTTATGATATAGATACCAGAGTCCAATTATTTGGCACCCTGCACCTAGATACGAAGCCCTGTATGAGATGCCTGAGGGTCAGACAGGCCATTTTTTTGAACACCTAGTTAGGCATCATGGTTGTAGACCATCAAATGAAATCCCATCTCCAGCCTACTCTCTCACTGCTTTACACGTCAACTACAATGTTTTCATGAGGGCACGAAAAAGGGTAAGCACGGGGGTGTGTGGAGTACTAAAGAAGGTATTTTTTTGGTGATTATTTTAGCTTCTTTTCATTAGAACTTACAAACCATTTGCATCATGAACTAGGAAGATAATGGGAAATCATGATAAAATCTATAAAGATCTATATGCAACATGAAAATGCTAATAATCGTTATTCCTTATGTAGGAAAAGGCAAAAACGAAAGGCTGTCATTCCAAAGAAAAGGACAGGGCCAAGTTAACTATTGTCCCTTTGGCAGGGAACCATATGCAAACAAGGCGAACCAAATTAAAGCATGTCAGCCAGGGAAAGGAAATAGAGATATTGGCTCGACGCAAGAAAGTAAAGGGATAACTGAGAGTCAACAGTTTGGCGAATCCCTCAGGATCCTTTGATGCTGAGGGATCGTTGCTTTAACTATTTTTTCACCTAGACATCTCTGCCTTCACGATTATAAAAAGGGACAACACCGTTAGCCCCAGGGGGTGGTATGTTATGTTTTCCTGTAGATCTTCTTAAATTTGAGACTTTGATCATCGACTCTCGTTGAGAAGTGATCCACTGTAATTCTGTTTTATGCCTTAATACAAACTTGGTTGCTATTTCATCTTTGATTCTGGAATAACCTCAAGCGGTGTATCCCTGGAGGCTAAGGGCCCGACCCTGGTGGACACTTGCTCCTGTATCATTATCGTTAGTTCATGTGTGGTTTGTATTATCAGCGTGAATCGGTAATCTGGTGTGTTTCGTTACCTTATATTACAGCTCTGTTATGTTTCATATATCGTTGTCTACAAAAAGAAAGTCGTAATGTGCATTATGATCTTATAACATATTGTTATTTCCTGAAAAGTCGTTAATATAACATTGCTATTCTCTACAGAGTGCTATTGCTGTTTAATTGCAGAATAATCGAGCTGTAACATTGTTAAGATGGTATTATTGTATTCATCTATGGTTTGTATTTCATACGATTGCCGTTCCATTGACATTGCGGTTCCATTATGAATTGTGATCGTTATACTTTCTAACTGGGATTAATACTTGTGGTATCAAACTTAGATTACTGTTTTTCTTAATATCTTTGTATGCCGTGTGTATTATTTATTTCATCACCATAGGCTCTAAGCATTGTTCTATATTTCATTGGTAACTAGTGTCGTTCTACTTCCATTTGCTGTTCAATTTATCCTTTGAGTATTCTGTAGGATAAGGCTACTGCACTTGTTTTTGTAGATTAAGGTGTTGTTCTTCATCAGATTTAGTTGCTGTTACATTTTCTAGTTGCTGTTCCAACTTTGCTGTTCCATTTCCTGTTATTTGCGTTATTGATTGCTTTGGTGTGCAGAACGATCTGAGACTGTGGTGGGCATTAGCATTTGCTGTCTAGTCCCCAGATTGATGATCTGTTCCTTGCTTACTTTTGGTTACATCAGTTTCTAAAGGGATGAGTTATTGTTATTGGATCCTTGACTGATACATTGCTTATTTTTCTGAATGAATGATTTAGGCCTTAAGGTATTTTGCTGTAAGTAGTTTTTCTTTCCAGCATCCGTTTGCTCTTGTATTTTCTTGAGCGCTATAGTACTAGCATTACTTTGGAAAATGATAGCCTCAAACTGAGACACCCTTTGAAATAACAAAACGCTCCTGGATTGAAAAATTAATGTGAGGTAATTAGAAGTGAAAGAGACCATTTTTACGACTCGACACCTTCCTAGGACTATGATTTGAGGTCAAGGCACTACTGCTGCCACCAAAAACACATTTTTTACTCTTCCATGCAACTGCTAGTGTGATAACTTGATTTGGAAAAGTTGATATCGATTTAGATTCAATTTCTTGGATCATTTCCTCTTCTTTTACCATAGTTATGTCACATGCTTTTCTGTTCATAAGGTATTGTTCAACATTTTCTGTTTGTAGGTCAGAAATTAGGTCAAGCAAGACAAAATTTTGTTTTTAGTTCTTTATTTGGTCAGATTTGATAAGTAAATGTGCAGATCTCTTGTAGGACATCTCAGCTCACCATCCCTCCATAAAATAGCTAGCACCATCTCACTTCTCATAGATTTCCCAGTTCATTCGCAACATTTCGCTAATCTGCCTTAATTTCTGCATTTTCTTTCATAAAATTGCTTTCTTGCCATTCAAACAAATCCAACCATCACATTCATCCCTAATCTTCCTTGACAAGTTCTAGACACCTTAACACCTTCATCTAGCCTTCATTTCCCCTTTCCCATCATTTTTCCACCTTCAAAACTCCAAAAACAACTTTTTGCCTCCTCTTGTAGATCCCCTGCAGCCTCCTATAGAACTTCATGTGAGTGATTTTTCGAAGTCCAATCACTATGAAAGTCTTGAGAAGGGTACTAGGGGGTTCTTAGGACCTCTCCCCACCTTCCTCACCCTCTGCAAAAGCCAAATCCATCTTCCTTTGCCACCAAAACTCTGCATAGTCACAACCAGATAAATCATAAGCATAATAATTGCACATAAAAACACTCAAAAGTACAAAAAGATGATTTCTTCTCATTTATTTTCAGAAGTAGCCTGAATAAATGCAAGTTACCTTTTTAGTATTCAATGGCACTCATTTCATTAGTTTCCACCTCCTTTCTTGCAAAAGTAGGGTTAGTAGGTAAACTAGGGTTTGCTAGGGTTTGTGTTTCATTTTAGCTTTCCTTCTCTTTCTGCAAGTAGAATAGCCCTTGTAGAGTTAGTTTCCTTTCATCACAGTTAAAATATTCTTCTGAGAACTCATAGAAGTTGGCTTAAGCTCCTAGTGAACTTGCACCAGCTGACTAAGTGACAGCCTGCAGTAAGAGCTAGTACATGTGCATACAACATCATCGCTTCCAAGTTTGTTACGAAGTGCCGGGTTGATAAAAGTAAAGAAGGAAGCCTGAGGAGTTGCAACATTATTGCTGCAATACTGGAGGCCACCAATCTCCGCAGAAATCCATTACTGAGTATGGATGCTCCTCGATGACAAGGTGTTGTCACTCAAGCCATCTGAAAAATGCAGTGGAAAAAATGATTTTTGACTGACCTGCATGTTGAGCCATCAATTCGACCCACCTCTGCATACGTGGATCTCTAGGACTAGCTACACCCAGTGATACATGTTGTGGTTGCATCAATGGGATTCTCTCTAAGGTAAAAGCGATTAAGATCAAACCATAGTAGAAATTCTTCGTCTTACCACTTTTTACCTTAGTCAGTTGTTCTTTCAGTGAGGAAAGCACAACCTCACACCATTTGAAAACTTTAGGCTGTAGACACTCTAGTACATACTGCATATATGATCTGTTCACCAGATGTAGCGTCAAACTGCCAGACAATTTTGTGATTGTGCAGAGGATCGTTCTCAAAGGAAAATCACCTACATCCTTGATGTTTATTTTCCCATCCCTGCTAGGCTGTGTACCTGGATGAGAAAACTATCTAATATAATATCTCACTAATTCACCTCCACGGCCTAATCCAGAACGTGAGATTACAACACCTCGCATCAAAAGTCCAGTAAGAAAGTAAATATCATCAATGGTAATAGGGACCATCTTGTCCCTAATGTGAAAAGTCTAATCTGTCAGATCCCATGCATGAACAAGGAACTACAGTAGTTCTATTTGTCGCCTCATTCCAGACAACTTGAATTATTTGAGTAACCCACAATTTTTAAGGGCCTCAATTGTACCTGGATTGTTTAGGGAAACGATTTCTTGTTCTTCATGCTCTCTTTCTCACCATGTAATCAACATTCTGATCCGATGAAAGCTTGAAACACAATCATAAGCTTAGTTAGGATCTTTTCCATGCAAAAAACATGAAATATTTTGGAGAAAACAACTAATCAAACTTGGAAAACTCACCTAGCATAGCCCAAGCACAGGGACAGTGCACCACAGAGCATGCAACCTTCTATCTAGGTGCTCTTCAATGTTTTTTTCGATGTGAAAGCCTACGTTGATCCCAGGGCGAAAAGAATGAAACCCCAGGGGCCCCAAAAAACCCTAAAACTTGCATGAAATGAAAAAAGAATGACCTAAAAAGAAAGAGGAGAGGTAAAGCTCCTACTTGGTCTAGACAACTCGAGAAATGGTCCATAGAATCTCTCACAATTGGCTGATGAAGTTCGAGGTAAAAAATAGCTCAGAGCACAAAACTGAATGGTAAGTTCCAAATGGTAAAAATGTCATGGTAAAAACTTGTTTTATGTTTATTTCATTTTCATTAATCGAGTAAAGATTAGTATTTGCCTATTTTTACCTATGAAACAAGCATTTTTAATCCATTTGGTGTTGTTTTGAGCAGGTTTTGCAATTGACCTACAAAATTCGACGTGCTCAATTGCAAATTGTACCTTTGACCACAGAGCACACTTTCATCTCTTTTTCAATCTCTGTTAAAAATGAAAAAGGAACCCCCTTAGAGTCCTCTTTAAGATCGTTTCAAACTCTCTAAACATGAAAAGATTACCGAGCACTTGTCCTTTCTAGCTCGTTAATAGGTTGGAAACGGTATCTCTCTTATACTATTTTACACTTTTTTCGGCTTGAGAGATTAATTTACAAAAATAACTTGTGGAGTTTTCTTTTTTTCCCTTTTCAAACTCTCTAAACATGAAAAGGAATGAGTTATCTTTGTTGTTAAACTCGTTAAAACATCAAATAGCTACAAACTTGTCCATCTAGACAAGGACTAGTTTCACCTCCGCTAGACTCGTTAAAACATCAAATATCGATGGATTCACCTAAAGGGTGGAATTATACAACAAGCATATGTTATCCTTCTCAAGCTTGATAAAAATAAAGAGGTATTGGTCAACAATGACTGGGGAAAATGGGAAAAAGGGGAAAACCACTTTATGGTAGCAGGTCGCTCTTGAACATGACACTTTCACTCCATCACTGTGACTATTTGAGTTGGGTTATTAGCTTGATGGTTATCACACTGTTGGTCTATCATACCTTCCATCACTTTGTTTTGGGTCAATACTACCAATTCATTTCAGTTTCGCCGACATGTTTAAGAGAAGTCATTCAGTCAAAATTCATCCTTTGTAATACCATAAACCTTCATTTTCGTGACCGCCATTCTTGAATCTTGTGTCGTCAGTCAAATTCCACCTTCGAAATCATTACACTCATTTCGTGTCATTGATGTGGGATACATCAAGGCCCTCCCCTGACGAGTCACTTCTTGTCGACATCAGTGCATTATCCAAGAAGTTGACCTAGAAACACCCTTCCTGTACCTTGAGGCTTGCATACATCAATGACAGGTTTCTCGCTTTTGGAAATAGGTTGACATCAATGGCCTTCAATCGAAAGACTTTTTATGGTGTTTGACATCAAATCAACCATTCACACCATGTAGAATGTACTATAGTACCTTGAGGATCATTATCATTATCGGTGATTTCTCTCGCATCTGTTAACATCTTAAATCATCAGCTGGTAATCAGATGGTGTCTTCCAATGTTCGACTTCAGATCACATATTCACATGGTTAGACTCATACTTGAGTGAACGATTGAACGAGATAGAAAACCCTAGATCTAGTTTCATCCATCCGGGCTACGATTTCAGGAGTACTAAATCATATGTACAATGACTTTACATTGATGGTCATTCTGATCAAGGGTTTATATCTGTAGATGATTGTTTATGTACATGTAATGAAAGTTTATAAGATGAGCATGGGTATGCATTCCCTTAGCAATTCATGTAAAAATAAAAAAACATGATATATGTATTATAATTGATGCAGGTCACCTTCCACTTCAATACCTCCTCATCACACCGTAAAGCATTTCATTTGACATTGGCATTTTTCTAACTTCATGCTTTAGGGGGAAACTGTTACAAATCCATTTGGGCACACCAATCCCATCATCTAGATCAATGTATTAAGGCTCATCAAACCCTAATTTTAGTTGCTACATGCCCTAAACAAGTCACCCCTTTGAATGCCTCCTTCCCAGACAATTTCATGACTTGAAGACTTCCAGAAATGGCCTCTGGAAGGACCAGCGTAGGTAGACCCATGTAAGGGTGAACTGTAGAGTAGTTAAGCCCATGCTAGGGTGCTCTACAGTGCACTTAGGCTTCCTTTCAGCTACGTTGGGCGAGTTTGAGTGAAATTCACATAGGGTTTGGGGAATATTCTTATCTTTTGGAGTTATCTAGAAGGTTCCCTCACTTATCAACTCTTATGAGCTCGAAAATGGATGAGGAATGAGTTAAGATGCATCCTATCCTCTCATCCCTTCCTCCATGGAACTAATTATAAGTATGGAAGGCCCTTCAATGCCACCATTTATGAAAAACCCTCCTTCATCTCCCTATAAATTGACCACTCATCTAAGTGATCAAGGGCTAGACTATGTTGAATTGTAAGGAGATAATGTTGCTATGAGAATTGGATTTGAAGAAAGTATTGTAATGCTACAAGTTTGTCATGCTTTTGATGTGATGTGGATGGGATCCAAGTTGGAGGAATGACTTTGAATTAGACACAAATGGTTGTAATACCTTCTTCTATTCAATAAAGTATATGAACCTTTCTCCCATATGTTTGTATTGTCTTATGATGCTTATATGTGTGAAATGTAAATGATTCCATTCACTTGCATTTAATAGATCGTTTGCTTTGATCAGTTCTTTGTCTTATGTTTTGTTTACAGGTACTTCTCAAGCGTGTTAAGTATGGGAAGGAGCGACAGGATCGATGCAAAGGAGACAAGAGGAAAGTGGAACTACACGTAGGTCTTCTCATCTTCTTTGTCTTATCTATTGCTTATAGGGAAAGGCTAAAGTGCTTTAAACTATTATTCTCGATATGGCTATTTATCTATGGAATTAGTATTTATCCATATATACCAAATTCTCCAAAACATATATGTTCACCTTTGTGTTTGTGACTGCCGCATCCATGTGGACTACTTCACTGAAAGCTGCGTAGATCCTACTGTGTTGTGTGTCTCTAACAGAGTTGGGACTATTCCCTTTCGACTTGAGACTCACTCTCACCCTCCCCCTTTGTAGTGAAAGAACTTAGACACAAGTTACACTAAGCACTCACTAGGCACACAAACCTTGCCACTTGAAGACTAAGTATACCACTCTCATGTGCTAACAATCAAGAGCTAAGGCATATCTTAAATATAATGGAAACCGGGCCATCATATCGGATGGGACTCCTAAAACAAACGATGTGAGGTCTAGTTGAGACTTCATACAGGGGAGATCCCTTGAATGTTGGTGGGTCCAATGCCATCAACAATAGTATATAGATTAGGGTTATTCTTTCTCCTTTTATAACTATGCTCTAAGAAAAATAAATCAATTTTATCAAACCATAACTTGGATACCTGTTTTAATCCATACAATGTTTTTCTCAATCTACAGACTAAATGTTCCCCCCCTTTTATTAAATCCTTCATGTTTCATTAAATAAACTTCTTCTTTGAATTCACCATTTAAGAATGCATATTTCACATCTAGCTGGTGTATAATCCAATGATTTTTGGTAGCTAAAGCAATTAACATTCTAATTGTGTTTAATTTAGCTACAGAGGCGAAGGTTTCCTCATAATCTATCCCTTCTTTTTGTGAGTATCCCTTTGCCACCAACCTAGATTTATATTTGTCTATAGTACCATTTTCTTTAAATTTAGGCCTGTATAACCATTTGCAACCTATCGGTTGTTTGCCTTCAGGTAGTTCAACTAGATCCCAAGTTTTGTTCTTAAGTATTGTCTCATATTCCTCTTCCATGGCTTCCCTCCATTCATCATAATGAGTTTCTTCTTTATAATTTGAGGGATCAACAATATTTAAAGAAATAGTTATAAGAGCATGATCCCTATATCTTGGTGGTGATTGAGTTTGCCTACCTGATATCCTTAGTGGTGAACTTGCCTCAAATCTATCTTGCTCATTCCTTGGTGGGCTTGGCTTGCTAATTGTACTTGCATCACTTGATTCTCCCTTTTGCTGTTGTTGCTGGTCATGGATGTCCCTTTTTCATCACTTCCATATTCCACCAGCAAAGGCACGTGCCACTCTTCATTTCTTTACGGTTTCCATCATCAATCTGCTCATGGAATACTACATCTCTACTCGCAAACCCTTTATGAGAAGAGGGATTAAATATTTTATATGCTTTAAAATTTGTACAATACCTTATGAAAATGCATTTAATAGCCTTTGAATTTAGTTTCTTCCTATCCTCTTTTGGAACATGAGCAAGATATTTCAAACCAAAAAATCTTAAATGATTAAATATAGGCTTAAAACCTAATAAAACTTCAAATGGAGTTTTAAGATCAAGAATTTTTGTTGGACTTTAAGTACACTATAGTATTTATTGCTTATGCCTAAAAACCATTAGACATGTTCATGCCTTTTAACATGTTGCATGCACACTCCATAAGGGTTATGTTCTTCCTCTCTACAACCCCATTCTGTTGAGGACAGTGGGGTACTATGAACTTTTGAACTATCCGACGATCTTGCAATATTTGATGAAGCCACTCTGCTTGTATTCTCCCCCTTGATTTGAGCGGAGAATTTTGATGAAATTCCTTATTTGTTTTTCAACCATGCTTCTGAACTCTTTAAAATATTAAAAATTATGACTTTTCTTTATGAAAAAATATACCTAGGTAAATCTTGTGCAGTCATCAACAAACAATAAAAAAATAATATGCACCTCCTAATGACCTTGTCTGCATCGACCCACATATATCAGTGTGCATAAGCTCTAGTATATATCTCTTCTTTCTATGTAAACGAGGGAAAATCATCCCTATGCATCTTCCTGAGGGTACATCCTTCATAATCAACATGAACATTTTTTAAAACAGGGAGACCATTGACCATACCTTGTTTTTGTAGCAACACTAAATTAGGAAGATTGAAGTGTCTGAATCTCTGGTGCCAAAGATTCTTTGTTGTCATCGTTGTTGAAGTCAAATCCTGGTGCGGTACACTTGTGACACTCAACTTGTACAGGCCTCCAACTCGAATTCCAAATGAAATTGGTTTATGTTCTTCCATCAAATCCTTAATGATACAATATGTTTAAAAAAAGTCTACCTTCAAGTTCTGATCTACAATCATTGAAATAGAAATTAAATTATTTTAAATTCTTGGTAACATTATGGATTTTTCTGATTTTTCCGTTAGGAAAAATCACACGAATGTCTCCATGTCCTTTGATATGGTAGGCTATATCATCACCAAGGTATATATTAGCACCACTGCTAGTTTCTTTAAAACTTTTGAACTAATGTCTATTACCTGTCATGTGAGTGGAAGCTCCTGATTCCACAAACCAAGTTTCTGCTCCATCATTCTCAGTAGAGAAAGCAGAATCAGATACAAACAATCTAAGGTTATGATTCTGATCTTCCTCGGCAAAGTGCCTTGCATGCTTCTTATGTCTATGTCGACGTTCAACAAGCTTCTTCTTATGACAATTCCTAGCAACTTGACTAGATTCACCACAGTAAAAACATTTGATCCTTGAATAATTTTTGGTCGAAGACATACCTTTAGGTGGCCTTCTTTGTGGTGTACCAGTGCCTTTCTATCCTATGCTTTCTTTCCCCCTGAAAGGATTTTTCTTCGCCACTAATGCACGATCTGAATTCTAGGTTTTCAGAGTCATCCACCTTTCTTCCACTTGCATCGGGATCTCTGTCAATTCTTCAAAATTGGGGGCTTTCTCCCTCGCGTTCAGGCCTATAATAAACATCTGATGGTCATCAATCATACCATTCATGGTAAACGTGACAAGATCAATGTTTGACACTGTCTCCCCTATATCGGCCAACTTATTTGTCAGCTCCTTGATTCGAGAGATGAATGCAACTCTGATTCATTCTCCTCCATTTCAATGGAGGGAATCTTACTCTTCAAGAACAATAAGAAATTTGTATTTTTTATCTGATACAAATGCTTGAGAGTTGTCCAGATCTCATTTGCTGATTTACACTCTCTGATGTGAGGGACAATGCAATATTTCACTAACAATTTTAACATCACTTTTTCCATGTTCTCCTTGCTCTCCCAATCCTGGATTTCTGCAGTTGTTCCGCCTCCTACTACAATCAACTTCAATTCATATCCATTTGCAATCTCCCATGCACTTTTCCCTAAGCATAGTCTGCAACTTGAATTTCCAATTATAATAATTGGATTCATTGAGCTTATTGCTCTCATTCAAGTATGCCTCTACCATATGATTATTCATCTTGATAGGTATACCTCATAAAAAAATTCAACTTCCAACAATTATTCAAAAAGCAGATCTATCTCCAGATCCAGAGGAGCAATATCAAAAAACAATTAGTTCTTTCTTAATACAAAAAACTTCTTTAAAATACAACCCCTTCAGATGGATGCTTAAAAAAAATCGTTTTTAAGGATATAGAAACCCCCTTACAAAATATGAACCCCTTTTGCAATGGGCGCCCCAAACAAAAAAAACAGTTTTCCCTGTAAAAAAAATATTCAAAGAAAAAAAAATGCTTCTAACAATACCCTCGATTTTGATGCCTCCTCTTCTCAACGTAGATGCCTCAAGGCTCGATGTCTCTCTAGCAAAGATAAATCCACACACAAATTATACATCCACTGTCATAGATCCACTAGAAATAACCAACAGTTCTCTATGGGTCAGATCCTGCCTTTGATAGCTCTCCATAACCACCACGCTTCTTCTACGCAGATCAATGATCCTGTGCAAGGACCGCACAATGAATTTTCTCCCCTGAGCACCCTTTTAAGAATGATACATGTTGATCACCACAGGGTATGATGCTTCAATTTGTAGGATCCACATACCAACAGATCCTGATTGATCCATGCACCAATAGATCAGATCAATCAACACCATGACCTTCAACAATTCGCAATGTTGCTCCATGACCTGCAGAAATTAACAGGACCCCGATGGCATGCATCTGCTCCATGATACTAATAATTTATACATTCAGTGGGACAACACCTTGGTAATGTGCAAAAAAAAATACTTCGACATGCATCTTCTCCATGATCACATGCAATCGAAACTTTGTTTTCCTGACCTCCGTAAGCTCCACGTAGATGATTCATGCACCACGTATTCACATCCACCACGCTAGTCGAAAGATCAGACAGAGTGGATCACCACATAACGTGCCTAAAGATGTTGAAGTCAAACACACAACCAACACGTCAACCAACAGGCAGCCAACACATCGAACACGTGCAGCGCGAGTGTGTCCACAACCTTCTCATGTTGATTGGCTGCACTGAGGGAAATTATTTAGAGTAAGGGATTAATAGTGAATATATCCCTCCAAGCCACACATTGATCACAACATAGAGAAATGTGTCTATTAGAGAAAACAACATGCTGATCAATTTATCCTTAGGATTTTTTTATTTTGGTTTCTCTCAACACTTTTCCTCCTCGCCAGGCCTCCTTCATATCACCACTAAGGGTCACAATTCTCCTTGTTAGGCACTCACCAAATCACCAAATCATACTGGCTCTAACTCAACTCAACCCTGACATTTTGATACCATGTTAAAAAATGGAAGACACAGATATATTCAAGAAATTGTGCAGCTCACAAATGAGGAACTTCACCTCAAGACTGCCTATGGAAGAACATTCTACACGTTCATAATTAATCATCAAGAATATATAGTTTACATGCAAATAGGAGAGTTAGAACAACCACCTAGAATGTAGGAACTAATTCCTAAACTAAGACCCACACATAAAAAATGAACCAACTTTCTCCAAAAATACATTCTCCGTTAATTTCAACAGAATTCAATAAGTCGCTTAAAATTTAGGAATTCCTTAACAACGTACCACCATCTATCCAAAACCCCATGGACATTAACATAATTATTGAGTCGACAGGCTCCCCGTGGACATTAAAAAATTTATTGAGTCAAGAGACTCATTCTACAACCCAGTGTGAAGGCTCACTATGTGTAAGTATGTTCGTCCCTCTTAAAATAAAAATAAAATATTCTCTAAATAGAAAACAATGTCCTCTATAATAAAAGAGAAAAAATAAAATAATGTGAGTAAGATGTTTAAAACATATACTTTTCAAATACAATACATAATTAGATTTACATTCCATTTTTACAGTTAATAAGTTACCTATACACAATTCTCTCATACCTATATTGCACATGTATAAATAAGTAATTTTACCATTAATACGATTCTCTTTCATTGTGATCTTTCATTGTGGAGTTTATTTCACCTTCTTCATTATTTCTTTGCACATTAGGTTGTTTGATCTGTAATTTAAGAAGTTCCACAATTGTATTTCGAGTGGCGACAATATTTTTCAATGCATCTTTAAGTTTCGTACTTTCATGATCACCCATTGTCCTTCCTTCTTCTGACTCTCCTTGGTTTTCATTTTTGTCTTGACTTCGGGCCCTTTTCCCTTTCCAATTGATGGTGATCCCCTTTTTCTTCACCTTCCTTGGCATCCCATAGCTAGCCAAGATAGTGACTTTGATACCGCTGCGATATTACCTTTAGCTAATATTTAGAGAATGGATTCCTCAATCATTGAAAATTCCGTAAACAACATACCAAAAATAATCATAATCACCATTTAAGCCAAAAAAATCATTTTCTTATTATTAAAGATATCTCTAACAATATGTTGGCACGTTACATTTAATAGAAAGAGGCCATAGATGTAATCAGTTGCTAAACACTTCAAGACACAACAAAATAATTTACTAAGTTATTTTACACAACGAAAAAAAACAATCAGACTAGCTGCATATTAGGAGGCTTACAATTTCCACCAATGCATGATAGAGTAATAGAGGTTCACAATTTCCACTAATGTGTGATAGAGTAGCACGCTCCTCCATAGATGACGCAATCGTTGACCTCTCCACTGTTGCATTGTTGCAATGGTCACACGCTACCTAGCTAGGGTACACACTTGGTCTCTCCTGCGAACTCAACAAGCCCAGACTCCAGCGATGCTAGTTATTTGACCCAATGGTTGTGATAATTTCTGCAGACCATGATTTCAGCAGAGACCAACTTCTCCTACTGCAGACAGAGACAACAAAGTAGTGATCCCTCTCTTCTGTGAACTCAACAATCCCAAATTCTAGCGATGGTGTGTATTTGACCCAACAACTGTGATGATTACAATAGGCCATGATTTCAACAGAGACCAACTTCTCCTACTATAGATAGAGACAAAGAAGTAGTGATCCCCTTCCGGCTGCACATGGAATGATAAGAAAAAATTACAGGTAGAATGACTAACTAGCCTAGGTTCAGTCGTCCTTAAATGATCAGAATGTTGTTGGTGCACTCCCCATGAATCATAGATAATCTTGTAGATACGATTCATACTTATACTCTTGATCCGTTGGATATGCGATGCATAAACTCTCTCTTGAATTAAAAGGGAAAAAAAGAAGATAAAATATATCTGACTAGCTAGGGGGTTCGAGGAACCACCGAAGTTGGGTTTCCTACAAGGGTGAGAGATCGGATTCCACCAAAGAGAGGCTAGGGACCTCACCTAAAAATCCTCACTTGACTCACTTAACCTCTCACAATTTCGATGAAGAGAAAGCCAAATTCCATATCTTTCCCTCGATCTTCCTCCTCCTTTTATAGTTGGGCTGCTAAAAAGAAACTATGGGCCAATACTTGGGGTAAAAAAAAAACCATGGGTTAATGTTGCTTATTTATTTATTACTACTATTATTATTAATATTATTTGGTCCAATGGCCAATCGGTTGGGGATATTACATTTACTTACAGTGAAATTTCTAAAATATTATAGCAGTAAACAAGAATTTAATGACAACAAAATTTCTGAAGGATAGTATTTACATTTACTGCTGCAAACCGGAGTTAATTACAATAAAATAATTTTCTAAAGGAAACTTAAAATGAAGGATATATATTTTTTGGTGGTTCAAATTAGTTTTTTAATTGAAGAGTGGCCAATTTTCTGGTGATTTGAAATACACATTTTTTTAAGCGGCCATTGGAAAAATAAAATATTTGGAGGCTAATTAGATTTGAACCTAGCTCTTTACTAGGCTGTTGGGGCCTTCATTTTCATTTAAAAATATTTTGAAGATATTTTGAAGATATGAAGAAGAGGATACGGATGGTGGCAGCAATGGTTAGGTTGTGGCGAAGACAGCTGGGGCAGAATGCAGGAACAGGTAATTGCGGGATAGTTGTGGAAAGGTGTTAGTAGAAGGCAGGGACAATCAAGCGAACAAGACAGATGAGAGGTAGCCAACGAAAGGAACAACTCAGTGGGAACTAGCAGTGCAAGCGACAGAAGGAATACAAAAGGAGAAAGGTGTAAGAAGAAAGGAGTTGGTTGTGTTTTGATGGATTGGTAGCAGCTTCTAGTCATAAACGAGCAAAGAGGAAGATGCAGTTGTTCAGAACATCTAGATTGAAGAGCTGAACCAGTAGCCGAGAAGCAGGCTGAGTCTGTCATAGGAAGTTAGATCATGTAATTAGGTATTTCATGTAGTTACTTGTGGCTAAGGCCAATGTATTATGTATTTTTCTCTCGTTGACTTAAGATGAATGAAGATCTGGACTGTTTTCTTGGTATGATGTATGTAATTAATTATGATACATGGACCTACTAAAATTTTAAATGTACTGCAAGTCTATATATGTGGTAAATTCATTGTCCAGAATGATATTCTCTTATCTTGAGTCTATGTATAATGTTGCTTACATACTAATGGTTGATATAACCTTGACCCCATGTTGAACCCCTCTTATTTCTAGTCGTGGCACGCCTTGAGTGAGACTTGTTACCAATTGGGTAAGGTGAAATTTCCGACATTGTCCTAGACTACAATGAGCCATTGTGTTCCCTCTACACTTGAACCCAGGGTCTTCCCCTGATGCCACTTTTATTCCAACAAATGGTTCCATTGCCGAGACCCAAATTTATAAGAACCGGTTCAAAACATGGTGTCGAGGATATTCAAGAAAGAGATTAGAGATTGTTGGAATAACAGAGTTGATCAGTTTATAGTAGAACAAACTACTCAAAGGGGTCAACTAATTGCCAAATTTAGTACGGATACTTTGCATGCTGAGGATGTTAGTGACCAATACGAAATCTTCTGGTGCAAGTTCCCAGAAGACTTGTATAATTGGATAAAAAGGCTAAAAGTGTAGAAAAAATCAAAGGGAACAATGTCAGCTCATCGTAGGTTGACTCCTTTAGACCTTGTATCGCTTCAACATTTAGACAACGATCTAACAAGGGCAGTTGAATTTTGGGTACAGATTACAGTGGAGGGGTACATAGTCAAGTTTTCCATAGAAAATTATCAATCCTTTTCAAGGTAGGAAGTGATGTTCAAGTCTGGGTTAAGAGGAAGGTTGGCGAGGGAAGTGCCGTTGTGGATTAAGATGTTCATGGTAGAAGAAGGAATACTGCTCTCACCTACCAAGACAATGGTAGCGTAAAAACCCAGTACTGGGGAAGGACCTAAGGGGATAATGCTACTGGTTGGGGAATAGAGATGCTACTGAAGGAATGGATGTAGAAGGATTTCGGAAAGCCAGAGATGTTAGGGCATAGAAGAGAGTGTTGTTAGTTGACAAGTGGCAGGTGAGAGTGGTTCAGACTTTGAAGAATAGAAATATGGGACCCCACTAAGTAGGAGAAGTGTTGGGGAACTAAGAAGAGGAAGAGAGAGTAAAAGAATATGCAAGACAAGATAATAATGGAAATCGGAAAGACAGGAGCTAGAATAATAAAGAGGATCCTTCCTTACAGGTTGCGGGAAGGATAACAGAGGAACAGATGCCAAGCAGTCACTAAGAGGAAATGGGTAGCATCATGAAAAGGTTATTTACCGAAGGGGAAACATCCACAAGAGGTCAGTATCCATATACCCAAGATACAAGTAGTATTCCTCCTGACCTTCCCCTGGTGCCTACTACAGTCCAAATAAATTTGTTATTAAATTATCCAAAGAAATATGAGTACATAACGTACACAAGAAATATAAGGCTAGTTTCAATACAATAAATAATAGAGGAATTAGTGGTATTAGTAATCTGGGACTGCAAGGATCTCAGCAGCCTAGAACCAAGGGATTTGTGTTGTTGACACATACTCAAATAAACATGGTGAGGTCTTTCACTAGATACTCAAAGTTTGTGGGTAGAGGAAATGAAGACGTAGAACAACACTGGCATCTCTACGGAGCTATATGAAGAACACGATAAACGCCAGACAATGCTAAATCGATTGAATTCCAAACCACGCTGAGGGAGAGAGATTTACGTTGGTTAATAAAATGGGTAGAACAGGACCAGAATCCCATTGTAGAAGATATCAAGAGAGGGCCTGTAGGAAGTTAAAGTACCTCAGACTGACTAGCAGGGACTATCAGAGCTATGGAAAATCAAGGAAAAGGAAGGCGAAACTGCTTGGGAACTAATGCAAAGGTTTAAGGATGTTATTGCTTGTTTAGTTACACCTTATATCCTAATCCTCAAAGAGAATGGTTCATTAAGGTGCTCTTGCCCCTTACACGAACGTCATTGACACAACAGAAGATCGAGACTCTCTAGGATGCTTTAGATTAAGCATCACAAAGAGAGGCTATGGCTAGATACCCGCATGAATATCGGGGGGCGGAATTGTAGGATCCTTTGATTATGGGCTTTCAAAATCAGATTGCCACCTTAATGGAGAAATTGAAGGATCTACAACCAGTTTAGCGAGTTAAACCCAATGTACAGTGCACACATTGCATGGTGTAGGGACATGTCGCGACAAAATGTCTAAGGTTGTGGGGAATTAACCATTGAGGAGGAACCCCACCAACAATATGAGTTGCAATAGTAGGAGTGCAAGGAGATTTCCCCAGAAGGAAAAATCAAGAATACTGTGAAATTTGTAGGATGTATGGACATCTAACACGGATGTGACCAATACTACAGAAGTAATCCAACATCCCTAATAACATCTATTGTGAGTTTTGTGCATCTATGATGCATCACACCGACCAATGTAGGGCATTGAATGCTTTAGAAGAATGGTGGGATAGGTCAATGTTCAGAATCAATGAGTCCAACAGGGGAGGATGAGGAGGAAATGGGAGAGGAAGAAGAGTGGGAGGAAGAGGTCCCATAATTTTCTACAAATGTGACCAAGAGGGGAATGTCACCAGGGAATGTTTTCTCCCTAGGAGGCCGTGGTGTTCACAATGTAGAATCGATACACATGCCACGGAGGATTGCCTAGAAATCACCGCAAAGTGGGAGGAAAGGATTAGACAGAGAGGGGAGAACCTAGTTAACGTTGAACCTTGTATCTATGATGTTCTTCCCCTAACTAATATAAATATAGTTACAATAGGGGGAAATAAGACGGGGGAAGATTGCAGTGTGGTGGACCCACCCTTGATCGTTAATGAAACATCCCCGAAGAAATCATACAAGCTTGTGCAACAAAAACAATATTATCATGAGGCAGCTAAATTGCTTGAAGGGATGACTGAGTTAAAGGAAAACCAAAAATAGAATAACCATGTGCTCAACAATGCTCATCCTATAGAAGAATGGTTTAAGTTATTTGTTCAAATCATTGAGGATGAGCACACGTTGAAAGAATTGTGCAAAATTTTAAAAGCATCATTACCAGAGGAGGAAGAGGAAGTGGAACAACCATCTACCAACTTACCAGAAAGGAATACAAGAAGAGTGAGGTGGAATAAGAAGAGAAGTGGAAAGGAATTATGAATCAGTGCTCAAGTTGCAAGATTCCAAATCAAGGACACAATGCTAGACCTAGGGTCAGATGTAAACATCCTTCCCAGGAAAACATTGTAGGAGTATTCATCGATACAATTGAGAATGGTGAACCAGTATTGTATCCTACTCATTGGAAGGTTGGAAAATGTAGAGGTGGATGTGGTGGGAGTAAGGATGTACACTGAATTTGAAGTAATTGAAATAATGGGTGATAAGCACCCATATCCAACACTCCTTGGGATCGACTAGGCCTATGAAAACTATGTTGTCATTGAATTGAAGAAATAATTAATGATCTTAGAAGTAGAAGGAATGAGGACGATATAACCCTTGGACCCATATTAAGGACCCAGGTTCACAGAACCTATAGATGACAGGGACGAGCCAGGAATTCTAGACCAACTATACACACTAACAACAGGTAAAAGATGAAATTACATAAATCCTACATCAGGAGGATCTATCAGCTGGAGGAGTATTCAGAGCTCAGAAGTTGCTTCGAAAGCTGCTGTTGGTGCACTAAGATGTATTTTTACAGGAAATCTTAATTCCTACATTAATTGTCAACCGAGGGTAAGTATTTTTCTCTCAAGAGTGTCACCACAATCTATGCAGTGAATTCAGAGGTTAGCTAAAGGAAAATCGTTGCAATCACTAATAACTATCTCTTCAACTCAATTCACACAACTCTTAAATAAATAACTAAGGAAGAAATGACACTGAAAGAACTCTTAACACACTCTGCAATTCCGTCTACTTATTTCGTAATCAAATGAATCTGAATGCGAGTGTAAAGAATCACGCCCAACAACCTTCAAATAGAATTAAAACTAACTCACTCAATCAAGAAAGAGAAATATAACGACTGAACAAAAATGTTAATCTACAAAAAATCATAATTGAAAAACAAATCCTAGTTGAACGACAATCTCGATTGAACGACAATTCCCAATTGAACGACAATCTCAATTGAACGTCAATTCCTAATTTAAAGGGAAGCAAACAAATACGATAAATGATTTCTAAACAACAACTGTTCTCTGTAAGAAGATTATGGAAATCAATTAATACTGTCTCTAAGATCTATGATATCCTAACTCAGAATGAAAAGCAATCTACTACTGAAACTAATATAACCAATCAAATCAAAGCATTACTGAGATACATCACACAACTAAGTATGAATCGAAATGAACAACAATATGAATTGGAATCGTCAATCCTCACAATAAGTGAAATAATATTAACTAAACATTAATAATCAATAAAGATTCAAATGGAAATATTATAACACAAGAAAGGAATAGAAATTCTCTTGACTGGGCCCAGAGTCGCCAGAAGTCTCCGCTAAGGAATACTTAGAATATAAGTGAAGATCAAACACCGTATTTCTTCATTAATATAAGTAACCAGATTATAGTTTCACTGAGATAATAGTATTATATGTATCAAAAATAATAATTATAAATTACGTAAGTCTGAACTGAATTTCATTTGCCTTTCACCCTTATATATAATAGTAAAAGAGTAAACTAGATAAAAGCGAATCCTCAAGATCAGGGGGATCCTGAAGATTTCACAATACATAATCTAATTCTATCATGAAATATTATTGGTCTTCCTGGTCTCTCACTGCCTTGCCTTCTTCATACGTCGTCTTTCCCTTTTACGGCCTGGTGCTACTCTGTCAAGTGAACGACTATTGTCCAATCCATGTCTTCTGCACACAAGGATAGTAAAAAGTCACTTTCCTGTGCTAGATTTATCTAATTTATTACCAAGTTCTTTCATCCAACTTTAACTGTAATTTCCTTTATTTCAATCCATAAACAGAGATAATCGTGTAAGGATAAATACGAAATAAAGCAATTACTGAGGAGAAAATATACCTTTTTCTTGACCCAACATCCTCCCCAGCTTACCTTGTTGCATGTCCTCATGCAATTAAATAGTTGATGTGTAGCTGAGTTAAGGAGTAGGCAGGATATACCTCATCCTTATAATGTCTGAAGCCATTTTTCTTCTTTAATATAGCAAAAGACTGGGTAACATCTTGATCCTTCAAGGTGTAATCACAATGATACTTATCTGGAGGATACCATATGATTGGAGTCCTATACCAACATCCTATCCATTTAGGTCCCATAGTCAAAATCATGTTACTGTATTTATAGAAACGATAGGAGGTGGCTTTAAAGTTTTAATATCCAAATGGTTCTGGATTTCTAATAGTAGTGCTAGAGGCTTTCGACCTTTGTCTAGCTGCAGACAAGGATTCCTCCTTAATCTCTTGGAAGTACTTCTTTCCATCTTGTATAACATTTGTATTAAATGGTCCCAGTTGGCCTATAACACCGTCTCGTTTCATGAATTTCTTGTGTTTACTCAAGAGCTGCAAGGGGTTGGTTGGTTCCCTTCTCACCCATAGGTCAATTCCTTCTTCATGCCTCCTAAAATTATTGTGGCTCTTGGCCCACTTGAGTTGATTAGTAGCGAAAGAGAGAAATTCCTCGAGTTGTAGATCCCATATAAAGGGGCCAATGTTGATGTCCCTGTCATCTTCCAGAAAGAAATTGTGCATATAAAGTTCATAGAGGAGGCGCTATACCTACTCATTCTATTCTCTAAAGCATTTAACAAAATCTAGGGTGGTTTTGATTTCCATAGGCTTATCGGCCTTAGCAGCTTTGATTTTTAGTAGGATGAACCTTTCCGAGAGGAATAGGAAAAAATTTGTAGCAGGGGCTCTACATGACAAGGTGTATGAATAAAGAGAGAAAACAGTTTCCAACTACTCTTTAGCCCTCTGTAATTTCTCCCGTGCCTTCTCAACCTTTTTATGTTCATCCCTGAACTGAGAAAAGGTTTCATCGTCAGTTATGGTTAGTGCCATAAATATTTTATTTAATTCCTGATGTATCCTCGAGGGTACTACCTCCTCCTTTTGTTGGGCTAATTCTTGCTGAACCTTTAGTAGTTCATTCTACAATTTGCTAATAAATGCCTCCCTGATTAAGGGAATATAAACAGGTGTCTCTTCTACTTGGGTTTCTCCTTCCTGGATCTCCATGGGATCAGTTTGCACAACAACTTCAGCTGCCTCTTGAATCACGCAATGACCAATTGGAATGTCCTCTTCAACATCTATTTGAAAAATACTATCCATGGTAGGGTGGTTCGTTTGGGTCTCCCATGAGAAAACATAGGGGTCCTCGGTTTGCATTTCAGTGTCTTCTACAAGGCACAACTCTATCTGAGTTTCCTTTGGACAAGCCAAAATATCCTCAATTTGGGTCTCAACATCCTTTCCAGAACAATGTTCTGTCTATGTGCCTATGGTATATTTTTCTACTTTCAAATTCTTAGCTCTAATGGCCTCCTTTAACCACTGCCTTAGTTGCCCAATTATCTGCTTCTGTTTCCTATACTTCTTAAGCACTTTTCTGAGCCTGTCCCTATAGGACTTATTTATCTTCGGACTTCCAATCGGTAATGGGTTAGCTGCATTGTCCTCTGGTTCCTGTACAGGTGGTAATGTGTCAGCATCAGGGAGGGTTCCATCCAGAATTGTATATCTTGAAGGAGCTTCACCTTCTAGCTCTGCTTTATCATGGATTTTTGTTTCAAGAGATCCCAATACAACAATGTCTCCTGAACAATTGTCATTCTCTGGGTTTTCTTCAGGGTAGGCCTCATCCTCAAGGGCATTAGAAAAAATACTATTACATGGTTGACTTTCATCTACCAAGGTTTCATCTACAGGGTTTTCTTCAGCTAGGGGTCCAATGAACCGGTGTCTGCTACCTAATTTCCTCCTCTAGTGACATCTTCTTCATGTACCTTCGCTTCAAGGGGTTTTTCCACAGAAGGAATTGGTTCCCTCTGTTCTTCCATGGAATCAATGAATGGCAGGGTTTGCTCATGACCAGGGCTTTCAGTAGGGACATAATGGTTGGGGGTGCAATTTTGTTCTTTAGCATTCCCAGATTGTTCTTTACCTTCTCCAAATATTCCCATGTTTTCCAATACCCTAGCCACTTCCTCCTCATAGTCTTGCAAAGGGGAATTTTTCGGAATTGCAGGTGGTGTGCGAGATGGTCCAACCTCATCTACTTGAAATGGGATACTTCGTTCGGCTCTCACTCGCATAAAGCATCTACGTTTTGTTGGGTTCAGGGGCACAGAGAAATTCTTTCTTTTTAGTGTCCTTCTCGGATCTTGGGTTCTTGGCCCTTGTTGCTCTGTTACTGTGTTTGGTTGGGGTGGAGCTAAAGTAGGATTTACAACATTATCCCAAGTTAACTGCTACTTGGCCAGTCCATTCATAATAATTAATTTAATCAATTAGTGATGAATGATTACTTTTTGTGGGTCCTTAGTTGTCCTAAATGGACAGGTGACATCTTGTGATAGGGAATTTAGATAAAACAACAAATTAGCTAAAAAAAATTATTTTAAAATGGCTAGAAGTTTCAGTTGGTGGGGCTTTACCATAACGTGTCGACCGTCACAGGCAATGTATCTTTGCATGATGATGGACAATTCTTTCCATTGTTGCCTTAACGCTGAAGGATGGATCCCTTTTCCTGTTCGCACCAGTTGCTCTCTCGGATCCTAGAATACTTCAATCACATTTTGATGAAGGACATTTTTTTTTGTCCATTTGGTTCCTTTATCCGGAAGCCCAGTGACTTCAGCTATGACTACTTTAGAAACTGTTATACTTCTGCCTCTAACTGTGGTGTTGCCATTCTGCAAATTTTGCAGAAATTCCAACATCAGCTTCTCATGAAAATCCTGCAACCTATTCATATATTGCAGCCATATTGCGTGCTTGAAAATTTCATGAGCTTAATCTGATACCATAAGCACTAGTAGTTCATTCCAGATAACTCTTCCTCCCATGGCTACTGTACCTATAACAGGTTCGCTTGTATGCAATTTTTTTACACTTCCACAATTTAGAACAGCAGTAGAAAATGTTACAACAATTAACAGAGAAATGATGATGTTTTGGGAATTAATATCATATTTAGTTAAGTCATTAGTCCCGTCAATCAAACTTAATGCAAGATCATGAGTCTACATACTAGCCATAATGGTTTCCATCCTTTCCCCAATCAGAAATACTTGCTAATTATTACTCATTCATAATCATCATACAATCCTTCCCCAAAAGTTAATTCAAATGATTATCACATAATTGTTCATAATTGTCACACGTGTCCTGTGTATGTAGGCCATCCCCCCTTTGACGAGAAAAGGGCGTCTGCATCCTTTCAGGATGTGAAAAGCAAGCAAAAGCATTAACAATACATAAATGTTGGCAACTAATCCCAAAAACAACATGTTAACCAATAAATAAATTAAAGCAATACACATCATCGGATGTGAAATGGCTGAAAAGAAATTAAAACAGATATTTTAATGCATTATGTCAAAAGATTTTCACCATAAGCAGTATTAGTGAGAAAGGCATAATTGATGGTATATATTAATGACATATGTAAAATGATTGGACAATTTAGAATATAATGAATATATGATAGAAGCTACCATGTGGATTAGCTTGTAAGAGTGTTGTTCAAATGGAAACCCCTTTTAGAAACAAATCCACAGGTGATAAGAGCTTAAAGAACATTTGGGAGTGTAAGATGATACCTCAATACGATAAGTAGAGCCGCTGCTACTAGCAGGCGTTCATAGCCTTGACATAGTTTCTTCTAAACCCCACAATTGAGCCAGAGGGCTCCTGTTAGGATGTAGATGGTTCTTCTTTTTCTTGTCATAAAGAGACCACTATGTTGGCATGGTGACCAAATGACCATAGTGCCATTCACCAAGATATAACAAAGTGATTAGGCTGGCTCGTGATGAGACCCCCTTCCATTCTGACAGTTTTAAGCATTAAGAAGGTCATTACCTTGGATTGGTAGCCAAATTGGAATGTCACTTGTTAGATCCTTATGATCATGGTAGGTTGGATCATGATGAGACCCCCTATCCTTTTTAAGACAATGTTTGATTCATTTTCACATCTCATTATGTCCATTTTTCTGGTGGAATTTTTATTTGTTAAAAAGAGGGAGGCTCATTTTCTCCTTAAGAGTCAGGGATGGTGTAAGAAGTAAGGAGATGCCAATGAAAGGTTATATTATTACCCCCATATCATCATGTCAATGAGATTTATCTAGTTGACGACGTAAAACATAAGCCAACATGGTTTGAAAATAATGAATAATTTTATGATGTGTCCAAAGAAGAGATGTTTAGTCAATCATTATAAATATACACCGTATCATCTTTTGAACAAAGATAACTATCAAAAGGCTTCGTGAGTCATAATGGTATTGTCATTACTTTTTCTTTTCTTATTTCAAGCACAAATCCATTCAAATGGTGTCTTTTCACAATACAAAGGAGAAAAGAAAGAAAATATGGCATCATGACCATTAATAAAAATTCACGATTTATTCTATTAAAAAGACAAAAAGTGTTGTTCAATCGATTGAAAAACAATCATTCAATCGATTGAAGAGCAAAAATTGCAAACAAAAGTGTTGTTCAGTCCATTGAGAAACAATTGTTCAATTGTTTGAACAACAAAAATGACAAACAAAAGTGTTTTTCAATCGACTGAACAACAATTGTTCAATCGATTGAACAACAACTGTTCAATCGTTTGAACAAAAATAATCACAAACAAAAGTGTTGTTCAATTGATTGAACATAAATCGTTCAATCGTTTAAAAAAAAAAAATCGCAAACAAAAGTGATGTTCAATCGATTGAACAACAATCGTTCAATCACTTGAACAACAAAAATCGCAAACAAAAGTGTTGTTTACTTGATTGAACAACAATCTTTCAATCGTTTGAATAGAAAAAATCACAAAAAAAAAGTGTTGTTCAATCAATTGAAAAACAACCGTTCAATCGTTTGAAAAACAAAAATTGCAAACAAAAGTGTTGTTCATTCGATTGAATAACAATCATTCAATATTTTAAATAGAAAAAACAAAAATACAAAAGTGCTTGTTCAATCGATTGAACGATAATCGTTTAATCGTTTGAACAACAAAATCAAAATGCAAAAGTGTTGTTCAATTGGTTGAACAACAATCGTTCAATCGTTTGAACAACAAAATAAAAAAAATGAAAATGTGTTGTTCAATTGATTGAACAACAATCGTTCAATCGTTTGAACAACAAAATAAAAAAAACGAAAATGTGTTGTTCAATTGATTGAACGACAGTCGTTCAATCATTTGAACAACAAAATCAAAAACTGAAAATGTGTTGTTCAATCGATTAAAAGGCAATCGTTCAATCATTTGAATAGAAAAATCAAAATGCAAAAGTGTTGTTCAATCAATTGAATAACAATCGTTCAATCGTTTGAACAACAAAATAAAAAAAAATGAAAATGTGTTGTTCAATTGATTGAATGACAATCTTTCAATCGTTTGGATAGTAAAATAAAAAAAAAACGAAAATGTGTTGTTCAATCGATTGAATGGAAATTGTTCAATCGTTTGAACAACAAAATAAAAAAATGAAAATGTGTTGTTCAATCGATTGAACGACAATTGTTCAATCGTTCAAACAACAAAATCAAAATGCAAAAATGTTGTTCAATCGATTGAATAACACTTATCAAGCACACAAAGCATAAAAATTCTCATATTTACATGGTAATGCCTATTCTTAATTGCAACCAATCAAAATGAGTATATACTTTATTTACAATTTCTAACGAAATCTCAATTTTTTGAAAGAAAAGTTGTTCGGTCATCACTCCCTACAACTAAGATCTGCATAGAGGGGTCCTCACATACCTGCTCACAGAAATATTCCTTGGTGAGAAGTTTGTGATAGAGGCATGCTCGGTGTCCATTCACCTTAAAAGAATGGCCAGATCCATCAATGGTAGTCAAGGTAAGAGTACCATTTTTATGCACTTCTTGAATCTCATAAGGGCTGAGCCATATTGTTTGCAACTTGCCCTAGAAATCTTGGAATATGGAGTCATAAATCTGTGCCCAATCCCCTTTTTGAAACGTTTTCTTCTTGATAAGGCTATCATGCCATTTTTCCCTTTGTTGTTGAATAATTGCAGTCTGTTGCAAAGCAAGCAGTCAAGCCTCATCTAGTTCGTTAATCTACTGGAGTCGCTTGGTTTGGGCTTCTGTTAGATCTAGCCCTACTCCTTGGGCCATCCTTAGAGTCTTTATTTCAAATTCGATCTGAAAAATAGGTGCTTTACCAAACACGAGCTGGTATGGAGAGTATTCAGTAGTATTCCTCCAAGTCGTATGATAAGCCCACAATGCCTCTGGAAGTCTAGCAGCCTAGTCTCACTGATGTGTTGAGACTGTCTTGGTCAGAATTGCTTCAATGACCTTATTGGTGCTTTTGACCTACCCGTTCACCTGTTAGTGATATGGGGAAGTGATCCTGTGCGTAATATGATGATTCCTGAGAGTGGAAGTAATCTTATGTCTTGTATATTTCCCTCCCCCATTTGTGATCACTTCTCGTGGTAACCCATACTGCACAAATAGTCCAAAAAGGAAGCTAATCACAACTTCCTCTATGGGTCTTGGTAAATCCACTATTTCCAACCATTTTGTCACATAATCTGTGGAAATCAATATGTAAGCCTTCTGATTGGATGGTAGAGGGAATGGGCCAACGAAGTCTAATTCTCACCTTTCGAAGGGCTGAGGTTGCAGAGGCATTTCACCAAATTGCCCAGGCCTACCCATCCTTTGATAGCTATCGTAAGCCTAGGCATATTTCCTAGCATCCTTAAAAATGGTGGACCAATAATAGCCCATTTGTAATACCTTATGCCCTGTCCTTCGATCTGCAAAATTTCCCCCACAAGGCTCGTCATGGCAAACTTTCACGATGTCATGAATCTCATCCTCGCGAATGCATCTCTGTATACACATGTGGGCCCCTATGTGAAAAAGATATCCGCCTATCGAAGAGAATCGAGCGTCACGCTGAATGATCAACTTCGTTTCTCTTACTGCCAAATGCCTAGGTAGCTTCCTGACTGCCAAATAATTTGCCACATCTCCGTACCATGGAATCTTGACTACCATGACAAATAGATGTTCATCCAGAAATTCATTGTCTACCACCAGTGGATTATTCACATTCAGGATTCGTGATAAAAGGTCAGCAACCAAGTTTTCCTTCCCCGGACGATCCTTTATAGTAATATCGAACTCCTGCAAAAGCAATAGCCATTGGGTTACTCGACCATTTATGATAGGTTTATTTGATCCAGATTTAAAAAGGAATGTAAAGAATTACAAAAATAACCATAAATATAGATATGCAGCAGAAATAATGCTTCATTTCATTAATGTAAAATACTGAAATATGCTTACAAATAGAAATGGAAATAAACTAGATAGGGCGATGGTAGTTTATCTCTGAGAAGAGATGTGGCAGCTACATGCCTCTAAATTGTGTTACAATGAGACTCGAAGACCTATTTATTGTTGAGAAACAATGGAAAACTCTAAAAATCCAAAAGCCTAACCCTAGAAGATGAAATGCCAAACTGTGGGCCCCATTTGGGTAAATTAATACATCAACTTCTCGGGGTTGTAACTTTGGCATACAATCCTCGTTTGAAGCACACAATATCTCGTTAGAAAGATCTATTCGAGTAATACAACTTTGGGAAGAGAAACATCAATCCATGGACCCATTTTGCTTTCATATTTCCAAAAAAACATCGTTTAGGGCCTCAAAATGGCTCCAAAAGTTCAAGACCCGATTTTCTGCTAAAAATAGTAAATTGTGCTACAATTAAGGAAACTGAAAAACTGAATGAGACAGTTGTCGGGGTCCAAGTGGGATAGGTGGGTGGCCAGAAACATCCACCTGGATCATTCCTTCCCCCTTAGGAAGTAATGTTCCCCATTGCGTTGAGTTCCTCCATTTGCTGAACTTGGTCCATGGTGACCTATTCTGCAATCTCAGATGTGTCCAGTAATGGTAGGAAGCATGGTTGAGGGTGGTACACATTGAACACTTGGTGCAGGTGAAGGAATGGAGGAATTATTTGCTCCAAAGAATTGTTTTCTGCAACCTTGGTAATGCTGTAAGGACCATATTGGAGTGGTCTGAGCTTTGATGGGCTCGTGTAAGGCATTTGTTTTGCATATGTAACCAAACTTTGTTGCCCACTTGAAACTTGTGTGGTGCCCCTGTGGGTGAGGAGAAGTTGTTCCTATGTTCTTTCATGACTGTATCCCTCTGTTGATGCTACTGCATGGAGGAACCCTTCACGGGGGTCATGGATGTGGTGATGATCTTCCCCTTACTTTCAGAGCGAACCAAACAGAAAATGAATTTCCTAGTCTGCGAGATGAGCTTGCTGCATTTCTTAATAGTGCCCAAAGAGGTGGGAGTAGGTGGGGCTACCTCCGATATCTTGTATAATGAATTACCCAAAGAAATAATAATAGTGCGAGGCCTTGAATCATACACAATATGTTGCCTCCATAAGTATGGTTGGCCTAATAAGACATCACAAACATCAAGCAGTGCAACATCACACAATACCTCATCTGTGAAGAGCTTGATGCTATAGGGAAGGCGACATTGCTGGTGGACTCGAAGATCTCGTCCTTCGTGAAGCCACGCAGTACTGTACGGCTGCAGGTGTGGTGTAGTCAGTAGGCCCAACTGCTTCACGACATCTGCTAAAATGAGGTTCTTGTGGCTGCCACTGTCGACAATGAATTGTAGTGGCAAACCCTTAACCCACACTTGTGAGTGGAAAAGATGCCCCCCCTCCTCTGGATCTTCAAGCTTATTCTTTTGGATCTTGGTGTTGGCAACGGTGGTGCTAGGTTCCACATCAATGATCTACTTCCCTTTTCCATTCCCATTCTTGGGTTTTGACTCATGGGCAAAACATGCATCTGATTCTGAGGCCTTCAACTCGACCACCAGGGACTGCATGATCCGACATTCACTTGTGTTATGAGGGGGACTCTTGTGGAACTCACACCACTTTCCTATGTCCTTCTTCAACTTTGTGGTGTTGTTATTTTCCTGTGGCTTGGACGGGTTGTCTTGGGTTGCCCCATCTTGGATTTGTCCTTGGTTCTATGACTTGGGGAAACCTTTCCCTTGCTTCGGACTTGCAGATCCAAAGCCTCGCTTCTTCTATTTAAACTTCTGCTCTATTTTGACAGCGTATCGGTACGCTGTGCCAAGCGAGGAGATGTTCAGGAACTCCATCTCTTCCTAGATGTACCTGTATAGGAAACCATAGTATTTGAGTACCAAATGCAACTTGGAATCATTGACACCCAACTGTGTGCGAAGGGTATGAAAAATGTTTGTGAACTCCTGCACATCTTGATCCCTTCCTTATCGCAGCATGGTCCACTTTATGTATTTGTCCTCATAGCTTTTGACAGGGTAGTACTATTCCTTGATGGCATCCTGGAATGAATTCCAAGTGGGTGCAGCTGAAAATAGTGAGCCTGTACTTTCATCCTTCTACTCGCAGTAGGTTTCCCACTAGTCCTTGACGTGGGGGGTTGCTTTGAGAAGAGCGAAAACAATATTTTCCCAACTCGAAAAATAATGAACAAGAAACTACCCTTCTAGCAGATTGAACAATTTATCTATGAAATCTACGTCTATTTGACCCTCAAAGATGGGGATTTCAAAATTAACTTATCCTTAAACGGTGTGGCGTTTCCAGAGTAGCTGTTGGAAGCCGATGTGTCGCCTCTGGGTAGCCATTGAAGGATCTGGGAAATGTTGTCCATCATCGTATTCCTTTGTCACTTGAGGGCTTCCTTGAGCAAGATTTTGATAGGATCTCCTGCCCCCTCATCTTTCTTTTTGTTTGCCATGGGAGGCGGTCGGGATTTGCAAAGCTGGTCTTGCAAAGGTTCGACCAGTTCAAGCCCTAACTCCTTATATCCCAACCTTGTTGGGGACATGCAAATAAAAATAGAGAAAAAATAGACCGCTCTGATACCACTGATCTTGATTTAAATAGGAACACAACAAATTATAGAAATAACCATGTAAAATAACGAAATATGCTTACAAACATAAATGGAAATAAACAAGCTAGGGTGATGGTAGCTTATCTCTGAGAAGAGATGTGGCAGCTACATGCCTTTGAATTGTGTTACAATGAGGCTCGAAGGCCTATTTATTGTTGGGAAACAATAGAAAACCCTAAACATCCAAAAACCTAACCCTAGAAGATGAAACACTAAACTGTGGGCCCCGTTAGGGTAAATTGCTACATTAACTTCCCGAGGTCGTAACTTTGGCATACAATATCTGTTTGATGCGCACAATATCTTGTTAGAAAGATCTATTCAAGCACTACAACTTTGGAAAGAAAAACATTGGTTCATAGACCCATTTTGCTTCCAGATTTCCCAAAAAATGTCGTTTAGGGCCTCAAAATGACTCTAGAAGTTCAGGACCCGAAAAAATGCTAAAAATAGTAAACTGTGCTACAATTAAGGAAACTGAAAAAACTGAATGAGATAGTTGTGGGGATCCAAGTGGGATAGGTGGGTGGCCACCAACATCCACCTGGATCATTATTAGCTAGATACCGAATGGAAGAGTGATCAGTGTACAAAAAGACTGGGTAACCAATTATATAGTGTCTAAATTGATTTATTGCATAGATAACAAATAAGAATTCTTTTTCTGTCACTACATAATTAAGTTCTGCAGAAGTGAGATTTTTGCTAATATAATATATATCATAAGGTTTCTTGTCGTCCTCCTGGCCAAGGACAGTGCCTATGGCTACATCTAATGCGTCTGTGGATATGTGAAATGGAAACTCCCAATTTGGTCCACATAATACTGGTGTTGTTGAGACTAGTTTCTTTAAACCAGTAAAAGTTGTGTGACATTTGTCAGACCAACTGAAATCAACATTTCTAGTCAAAGCATATATAGACGAAACAATTTGTGAAAAGTTTTTAATAAAACTATGATAATAGCCTGCATATCCTAGGAGGCTACGACCTCTGTCTAAGTGCAGGGGGTAGGAAGTAAAAGAATTATGTGATTTTTTGTTGTGTCTACCTGTATTCGTGCTGTAGAGATATAGTGTCCCAATATTACACCCTCAATCATCATCATGTGGCACTTGACATTACTTAAAAATAACCTGGTAGCAATGCATCAATCTAAGACTTTTTCTAATGTTTGAAATTCTTGGTCAAAGTCATCCCCATATGGAGAAAAATCATCCATATACACCTCAAGTCCTTCATTTATTAAATTAGCAAAGACATTGAGTATATCCCTTTAGAATGTAGTTGGGGCATTACATAAGCCAAATGGTAATACTCTGTACGTGAATGTACGCCAGGGACATGTGAAGGTTGTTTTGTCCTGGTCTTCAGGGGCAATCTAAATCTGATTGTAGCCACTGAAACCGTCTAAGAAGGAAAAGAACTGCTTCCATTCCAAAGTATCAAGGACTTGATCAATGAATGGGAGGCGGAAATGATCTTTCTATGTTGCCTTGTTCAACTCCCTGTAGTCTACACAAATACGCAAATTCCCATTTTTCTTAGGGACGACCACCAATGGAGAGATCCATTTACTGTCTGAGATAGGATAAATAAAGTTTACATCCAAAAAATTCTGTAACTCTTCTTTCACAACGTATTTGAGATGCCGATTCAATATTCATTGCGGCTACCAGATGGGTCGAGCATCCTTCTTAGTATAGATGTGGCATGTACATAGCTGTGGGTGTATTCCTTTCATATCAGGATAATCCCATGCAAAAGCCCCTTTATATTTCTACATGACCTGTATGAGTTTTTGCTACTGATCACTATCCAGACCATCATTAATATTTAGAATTTTGTCAAGTTCGATCTCAACAGGTTTGTTGTTATGAAAAATAATCGTCTGAATGTGTTGATCGTCAGTATCCTTTAGAGGATCCTCAATGGCTTCATTATCTAGGATTGCTTTCATCATTTGAAACTTTGCATTTCTCACATTATGAGGCTGATTTATAAAATTATTGATAATGTCATTTTTAATCTGATATTTAAATTCTAGTGCCTCTACTACTATTATTGGTGAACGGATGCTTTCCTCCAGGTACGCTGGTGGTTGTTTACATATTTTTACGATGGGCAGACTTGGCTTAGCAGGAGGATACAACAAAAGGTTTTTTACATCATCCCCCTTTAAAATAGTCATGATGCCTTCTCAGAAGCCAATATAAGCATTAGCTATTGTAAGCCAAGGTCGACCCAAAATTAGAGGGTGCCCATCTAATATACCCTTTTGGTTTATGACAAGAAAATCTACTGGATATTCCCACAAATCAATATAAACTGTAATACATTGTAAGTTTCCTTCTAGCCTTACCACTGAATGATCAATAAGTACTAATAGAGTGGTGGTTGGTTCCAGGGCTGTAATACCAAGTGCTCGACAGGTTTATTCTGTTAAGATATTAATGGCTGCACCCAGATCAACAAGAGTATTGGGAAAAGAGCGGCCATATATATGAACTGTCATTATGGGATTTCTAGGACCTTCATACTTTATTGGAGTTTCCCCTCCCAAGAGTAAATCAGATAAGGTCACTACAATGTCAATGGTGGGTGAGGTTTTTGCTTTCCTCGCAGGCTTCTTTACACATAACTCTTTAATTGTTTTAGCATATATGGGTATGTCTTGAATGGCCTAGAGGAGAGGGATTTTAATACAAATATTTTTTAGTTCCCCTACAAGATCGAAATCTGGATAAACAATATGTTTGGGTATCATTAACCTTTCGGGTAATGGGGAGAAGTGACCATAAATCTTTTAGGGTTTTCATGCTAATCTGTCCCTTCTCCTTGTTTTAGTTTGGTATTAATTACAGGTGGTGGTATATGTATAGGTGGGGTTTCAATTTCAGTTGAAGATTGAACCTTGTTTTCCTTAGGGCTGATGATACGACTTGACCTCAATCTAAGTTCATTACATTCTTTCTGCTCAACCTCATAATCTGAGCTTTCAATAATCTGCACCAACTAGACCGGTCTGTTATTAGGATTTGGATTTGTTTGAGCTAGAAATTGAGGCCGTAGAAGAGGTTGGGGATTTTGCTGTAATGTATACGGTGCTGATATTACAGGTTGAGGTTGAGGACCTGCCCCCATAGGTGCTTTAGATATCCCTAGAGGTCACTTCCAATTTGTAGACCATTTCAAATTTTGAGAGGTGGAGGTAGGCCACTAGGATTGATAAGGATTGCCTTGCCAAATAGGAGTAAAAGGAGAATTTGGTCAACCATTACCTGGAAAATATTGTGTTGGCTAGGATGTCATAGGGAATGGTGGGTTTGCCAATTTGGGTAGGGTGATTGGCCCTACCATGCTACCCCAAGGTTCTTTTGCTACTTAAACTATGAAGAAGGAAAGAATTGGGATGCATCTTGTGACATACTTGTAGGTTTAGCCTGCCATTGTTGACACTGGTTCATCTAATATGCCAGCTCCGTTTCTTCTTCTACTTCCTTGAATACTTCCTTCAGCCCCAACAATGATGGACATTGTCCAATGGCATTTTATTTAGTACATATAGTGCATGTCTGCACCATGTCTAATGGGAATTCCCATTGTTTGTGCTTCTTTCGACAACGTGGACATAGGATGGCCAAGTTTTGTTATGCTAAGGCTTGTTTTTGTTTAGCCTGTAAGATGTCCAACTGCATTGTGAGAGTGCCCATGATGTCCGTCTTAAAATCTTCCAAAATGTTACTGATTTCCATTCGCGTTATGCCTCTAGTGTGTGGTTTTCTTCCCTTGCTCATGGGATCTCAATTTCCTATTAATATACGTGTGCTTCCTTGTGAACAACTGATACACAAGCGAATGATATCATCATAATCTTCCTGAGAAATATCTCATTTTCCCATTAAATTTAGAGTTTCTACTCATTCCTTTTTCATTCCTTTAATTAAGATAGCTCTTAGGACTTCTTTCAGTAAGGCAGTGTGTGGAGACCTCTACAGATTATATTTAAACCATTCTACATATTATTCTAGTGTTTCATTATCTTTTGAAGTCATCTTAAAAATTTCATCTTTCAGTTCCCTAGTCTTATAAAAGTCCTAATATCTTTTGCGGAAGGAGGTTTTCATCTCATCCCAAGAATTAATAGTTCGCCCACCCAGACCCATGATCATGTATCGGGATCTTAAGGCTTGAAATGAATTATCTTTATGTGGTTTGATCATGTATCTGAATAACTGATGCATGTTGTAGTCTGTAAATGTGATGATCTAGGTATGACTAAAGTCTGGAATAGTTGTAATGTTTAAATAATCATTTACATATATGTACGCAGGTTCACTTTAGAAAAGGAGTGTATACACGTTGGTTCTGCATACCAAAGCAATGTATACATGATAAATTTGATTTGCGGATCTGTACGCTAGTTCACTTTGGTAAAAGCGCATACACACACAGGTTTCACATATGGAAGTAGCGTATACCTTATAAAGTATGTTTCAGTTGTTTTTGTTTGCTGTTGTAGAGTTTTGGGTTCTAGTGATAGTATCAGCTTGTCTGGAAAAGTGATTGATTCAGAAAATGATGTTTGAGTTTCAGTGATCAGTTGATGCAGATGTATTTAATGATTGAATTGCAGTTATAATGTTGTTGATGGATCTAGTCTGAAAATTTATGAAACATGGTACCTGGAGAAAGAAAGAAGGTCATAGCCTTTTGTAGGTCTGCACCTACGTACTAGTAAACATATCAGCTAGTATAAGAGCTAGGGGGTTGTAGCTCCTTTCCAGTAGAAGCTGGAGAACGAGAGAGAGTTGTAGCCTTCTGTAGGTAGAAGCCTGCATACTGGTATGAGTCTGCACCAATACAATGTTGTAAACAGATTTTCGTATTATTATTAAAAGAAGATAAAGACGACAACAGCAGGTGGTTTTTGTCCACATTGGGTTTCCACCTTAAATCTTGGTGTTCATGTGTGTTTCTTATGTGTGATGATTCTTATTCCACTAAAAAATAAATCTCTGATATACTGGTTAAAGTTCAATGCATGATTAATTAGCTAAATCAAAAGTTCTCTACATATACGCTAGTTGCTTTAAGTACAATCGCATGTATATGCAAGTTCTCTTAGCTGAAGTAGCATATACAAATTAGTTTTGAAAATAAAATTATTGATCTGATAATATTGATTCACTCGACCTCTCAGTAATATTTCGAACAATTGGTATCAGAGGTAGGTCCTTCAGAAGAAGCTTGATCGCTTGTAGGAAGATCCATCATCATGAGTAATCAAGAAAGAGGGGGATCCATTAGACCGCCAACCTTTGATGGGAGCAACTTTTTTTATTGGAAGAAAAGAACCACAAACTATCTTCAATCACTTGGAATATATGTATGGGAAATCATGGAAGGAGGATATACATTTTCATCAGCAATTCCTATAGATATGGTGAGTAAAAAGCAATATGAAACTAATGCCAAGGCTATCAATACATTATTGGGAAGTCTCTCATAATCAGAGTTTGTCAAACTTATGCACCTCAAATCAGCCAAAGAAATATGGGACAAAATCGTTCTAAGCTACGAAGGAGACTCTCAAGTAAAATGTGCTAAACTACGAACTCTGATAATTCAATATGAAACTCTTAAGATGCATAATGATGAAATTATAACTAGTTACTTCTTATGTATAGATGATGTTGTTAATTCCATGAAGAATCTGGGTGAAGAGATAAATGAAGTTACCTTAGTTGAGAAAGTTTTAAGATCCCTGTCTGCTAAATTTGAATCAAAAGTATCTGCCATAGAAGAAAAACAGGATCTACTGACTATTACTATGACACAGCTTCACGGAATCTTAACTGCTTTTGAGATGAGAAAAGGAGGCCCATTAGATATGAGAGAAGCCACATTTAAAGCTTCAACAAAAGGAAAATAAGAACTAAATGAATCAGGACATATTTCAGAAGAAGAAGATGAAGTAAACTTTGTCAAGAAACTTCAACGAGGTTCTGGAAGATTCAAAGGTACACTACCTTTCAAATGTTTTGCCTATGGTAGGGTTGGTCATTATGCTACCAAATGTCCTCATAAAGATAAATATGATAAAGGAAGGAATTAGAAAAATGGAATAGAAAACGAAGTGTAAGTAAAAAGAGCTACTATATTCATGAAGATAGCGATGGTTTATCAAATAGTGATGAAGATGAAAATAGTAATGACTATAGACTACTGATGGCTTATGAAGATGATAATTTTTGGGATGCTTTAGATGAAGATGACTTTTATGAAGAAATATCTAAACTCAAAATCTGTTTCGAAGAAAAGAATATGATTATAGATACCTTGACATACCAACTTGCTGAAAGAGAAAAACACAATGAAAAACTAGAATGTGAAATTGTGGGTCTAAGAAAGGATCTTGAGAAAAAAAAGCTAAAGGATTAGAAACCTTAAATGAAATTATCAAAGTGCAGCATTCTCCTCTAATAAAGACAGGTCTTGGATATACTGAAGAAGCATCTCAATCACAAAAGCAGTCAACTTCCACTAAAATTTATCTTGATGCAGCAAAGAAAAGTGAACAATATGACAATCGTCAGCAAAGGCATAAAGGAGATCACCGGGTAAATTAGGCTCAATTTACTTCAAGGATGAATAGAAGCCACAACCTACCTCAAGTAAATCATACTCAACTTGCTTCAAATATGAATATCACTAGAAACTACAATCACCAGGTCAATAGATTCGATGATTGCAGGAACTTCTTTAATGGTCAATGTTTTTCATGTCATAACTTTGGACACAAAGTTTCTTAATGTGTTTCTTACAAGACCATCATGACTAGAGAAGCAAGAAATCAAAGGAATGTGACAGGGATCAAGAAAATTTCCTACAATAACTTTTATCTTCTTGAAAATGAAATAGAATGGTCAATTTGTAACAACTTTAGCCATGAAGAATCTGAATGCAAGAGTAAATTTTGGCAAATATCTCAAAAGGAGAAAACTCCATTAAATCCCAAAATATGGAGAAAGAAAGAACCACAAACAGAAAGATATGGTATAGCCTTGTATGCAGAAGGACAAGAAAATTAGTGGTACATCGACAGTGGATGCTCAAAACACATGACATGTGACAAAGAAAAACTTCACTCATATAATGTCTTAGAAAAGGAAAAGAATGTCTCATTTGGAAATGACACTCCTTCTATCATAAAAGGTAAAGGCTCTGTTTTCTTGAAAGAAAAGTTCAAAGCTGGGAATGTTATGTATGTTGATGGTCTAAAGCATAAACTGTTGAGTGTCAGTCAAATGTGTGATCAAGGAAATGAAGTGGTATTTTGATCAAATGGATGTGTTTTTCGTGGGCTTGATACAAGAGAAATCATGATCAAAGGTACAAGAACTCCAAACAACTTATACATACTCAAGGGAGGACAACAATAGTGTTATCTAAGCAAAAGTGATGAAAACTAGCTATGGCATAGAAGATTGGGGCATCTAAGATTTTCTCAAATAAGAAAAGCATGCAAATTCCAGGTTGTTCATGATCTTCCTAATATCAACATTCTTGAAAATACAATATGAAAATCATGTCAATTCGGCAAGCAAACAAGATCTTACTTCATCAAAAAGGAAGGGTCAGCTAGTAAGCCTCTTGAACTTGTTCATACTAATTTATGTGGACCATTAAGGAAAAAGTCACCAAATGGAGAAGAATACTTTATATTGTTCATTGATGATTTTTCCAGAATGTGTTGGATAGGCCTTCTAAAGCATAAAGATGAAGCATTTTAAAATTTCAAAGCCTTCAAAGCTTCGGTTGAAAATGAATCAGATCGCAAATTCAAATGCCTCAGATTTGATCGAGGAGGGGAATTTACCTTGGATGAATTCTTTGACTTTTGTGAACAACATGGAATAAAAAGGAAGTTCTCCATCGCAAGGACTCCTTAGCAAAATGGAGTGGTAGAAAGGATGAATATAATTGTTCAACAAATGTCTCAAGCTATGCTAGATGAATCTGGAACTCTTGCAATGTTCTGGGGTGAAGCTGCATTCGCCGTCGTCACTATTATCACACAAGAAAATGTTCAGGTAAACAACACTCAAACTCCACATGAACTTTGGTATGGTAAGACTTCTACTATAAAATACATCAAAGTTTTTGGAAGCAAATGTTACATCAAAAGGACTGGTGAAGAACTTGGTAAGTTTGAACCCAGAGAAGATGAAGGTATTCTTCTTGGCTACTCTTCCCGAAGTAAAGGATATAAATGTTATAATAAAAGACTTGTGAAAATTATTGAAAGTATTGATGTTGTGGTTAATGAAGCATGCAAAAATCCAAAACAGATAAAAACCGAGGATTATGACAATGAAGAAGATGAGGATTATTTTCCCACATCAAATCACACTGATTTTGAAGAAGAAACCAATGAAGCACCAGAAGAAGAAATAATGGTAGAAGAAAAGACTCCGTCTAGGTATGTTCAAAAAAATCATCAAGAAACTCAAATTTTAGGGGAAAAAGGGGTAAGTGTGCAGACAAGAAGAAATATTACAGAAGCCTCAAGCTATCTAGCATTACTATCTTCCACCGAACCTCAAAATGTAAATGAAACATGCAAAGATGAATGTTGGGTCAAGGCCATGAATGAAGAACTTGAGCAAATTGAAAAGAATAATATTTGGGAGTTAGTTCTAAGACCTCGTGATAAGAATATCATAGGAACTAAATGGATATTCAAAAACAAGCTGAATGAAAATGGAGAAGTTATTAGAAGCAAGGCCATAATTGCTTGTAAAGGATATGCTCAACAAGAAGGTATTAATTTTGAAGAAACTTTTTCACCTGTTGCTAGACTTGAAGCCATAAGGATGTTTCTTGCTCTTTCTAGTTTCCAGAAATTCAAAGTATACCAAATGGATGTAAAATCTATGTTTCTTAATAGACACTTAGAAGAAGAAGTCTATATTGAACAACCAAAAGGATTCATTCTTGGAAATGATGCAAAACTTGTATGTAGATTTAGAAAGGCTCTCTATGGTCTAAAACTGGCTCCAAGGGCCTAGCATTACCGTCTTGACAAATATCTCCACCAACAGGGTTTTTCAAAGGGGTCAACAGATAGCAATCTATATACAAAGATTGACGCTGATAAATTTCTAATAATTGTTGTTTATGTTGATGATATCATTTTTGGTAGCAATGAAGAATCCATGAGTCAGAATTTTCCTTCAGTAATGCAGCAAGAATTTGAAATGTCCTTGCTTGGTGAGCTTACCTATTTTCTTGGTCTACAAGTTCAACAAAACAAGGATGGAATTTTTCTCTCACAAACCAAATATCTCAAACAAATCTTGAAAAAGTATGGCATGGAATATTCTAAACCAGTATGTACCCCAATGGTAACAGGATGCAGTCTCAGGTCAAATGATGAATCAACAACAGTACATCAACCAACTTACAGATCCATGATAGGCAGTCTGCTTTATCTAACAGGTACTCGACTTGATATCATGCATGCGGTAGGAATAGTTGGAAGATTCCAAGAAAATCCAAAGGAATCACACCTTCAGGGAGTTAAAAGGATTTTCAAATATCTTCAAGGAACACAAAACTTTTGTTTATGGTATCCTAGAGATACATATCTTACACTTCATGCATATATAGATGCAGATTGGGTAGGAAGTGTTGATGACAGAAAAAGTACTAGTGGTGGTGCATTCTATACGGGTTCCAGGTTAGTGTCTTGGTTCAACAAGAAACAAAGTTCAATTGCATTATCTACAGCTGAAGCAGAATACATGGTTGCTGCATCTTGATGTACACAACTACTTTGGATGATACAAACCTTGTAAGACATTCAGATCACATGTACTCCACCCATCTCCATTCTATGTGATAATACAAGTGCCATCAGTGTTTCAAAGAATCCTATCACGCAGTCCAAGACCAAGCACATACCCATCAAATATCATTTTCTACGTGAACAATTGCTTGAAAAAAAGGTCAAATTGGAGTATGTTCCCTCCAAAGAATAGGTTTTTGATATATTCACTAAACCACTTCCCAAAGAGACATTTGAATATCTCAGACAAAAGATGGGAGTAGTTTCTGCATCATCTTGCTATAAATCCTATTTTCCTCAGAGAAAGGTGGTTATATCCAAGTTTCATGAAGTGTAGTCGCATACATATGCGAGTTTCTGTGGGCACAATCATGTATATGTTGGTTTGAAGAAAAGCAGTGGGCCAGACTCAGAAAAATGGGGTCTGCTATGGTTCTGTCAATTATCCGTTTGATGATGGTTACAATCAACTGATAACATGCGGAAATATATTTGTCCTCATAAAGTTGTTGATAACTTGATGTATATCTGATTGATGATGATGTTTTGATTTCTCTTACTGACATATGCAATGATTAGATCTGACAGTGAACAGGTGGAACAGGTTCATGGGGAGAACATGGTATGCTTTTAATAAAGCATTGTTGGTATTATGTCTAGAAGTCGTCGGTACCTAATCAATGATGATGAGTTCTTACTTTATGATGATAGGTTGATACTCACATATGTTGATTATCATGGTTGATGATATGGGATGATCCATAGTGATGATATAATGAAGGTTCTTGTGGAAAGATCATGCAGTTCTTGATAATGATCTCTATGGTGTTTTCACATACATATGATATGATGTGCATGATTTTGTGCTACCACTTGGAGATATGACATATGCTTAGTTGATTCATGGAAGTTTATGATAAGGGAATGTAGCAAGTTGATCTTGATCAGATCAAGAGGATGAGTTGATATATGTTGACACACTTTGACACAGGTTGATGATATTTTGGGACATATACATGTTGCTGGTCTAGATGTTGTTGATAAATGTTGTTGGTGATACAGATCATATGATAGTTGTTGATGACTATCGTGGTCTTGTTTAAGCTATTTGGCCTCTGTTATATATGTCATGCATATCATTTAATGTAAAGGTCATGAAAAGAACTATTTTGTAACCCCACTATGCATGAGATGGATGTATGTATGAGTCAATGGTGATAGGAAGGTCATGGGTAAAGATTCATGTTCTTCTTTTAGAAAATTGTTTTACAGAATTTGCTTGTGCTAAGGGGGAGCATGGACTCGATCATGGCAGCTCAATCAATACACTTCAACATATCAAAGATTTTAGCATGTACTCAGAGGGAGCATGACCTTTTTCCCTTGATGTCAAAGGGGGAGAGTGAGTTGGTGTGGTTCTTGCCATCAAGTCTAAAGGGGGAGATTGTTGGCATTATGTTACAGGTATTTTCCTTGATGGCAACTCACTCAGATGAAATATCACAATATAGCAGGTAAATAGCAAAGAATTACAGATCAGTCTTCATATAATGAAGAAAGAGAGGTATACGCAGCTTCACCATTTACCAAGCTGCATATACATGCAATTTCACTGTGTAAAAGTCGCATATATGTACACACGTACTTTCACAAAAAGAAAAGCACATATACCTTGGAAAACTAAGTTTTTGGTCCATGGTATTTTGATCCATGGTATTGGTCCAAGGTATTTGGTCTGAGGTATTGACCCTAGGTATTTTGTCTGAGGTATTGACCCTAGGTATTTGGTCCAAGGTATTGGTCCTTAGTGGTTTTGGTCCATGGTATTGAGAAAGGCCTAAAACTATAAAAGGAGGAGAAGATCATTAGGCCATGCTATGCAAGTATTGAATATTTGATGAACTGTGAGATCTAATATGCAGGTTATTGGCTTATGGTGTTGTGCTCAATCTGAACCAAGGATGAACCTTAGCATTTGATGAAGGATAAGATCTAATGATGTATCAGGATCTTAAGGCTTGAAATGAATTATCTTTATGTGGTTTGATCATGTATCTGAATAACTGACGCATGTTTTAGTTTGTAAATGTGATGATCTGGGTATGACTGAAGTCTGGAATAGTTCTAATGTTTAAATCATCATTTACAGATTTGTATGTAGGTTCACTTTAGAAAATGAGTGTATACATGTTGGTTCTTCATATCAAAGCAGCGTATATATCATAAATTTCATTTGCAGATCTGTATGCTGGTTCACTTTGGTAAAAGCGCGTACACACGCAGGTTCGACATATGGAAGTATCATATGCCTTATAAAGTATGTTTCAGTTGTTTTTGTTTGCTATTGCAGAGTTTTTGGTTCTGGTGACAGCATCAGATTGACTATCAAAGTGATTGATTCAGAAAGTGATGTTTGAGTTTCAGTGATCGGTTGATGCAGATGTATTTAATGATTGAATTGCAGTTATAATGTTGTTGATGGATCCAGTTTGAAAATTTATGAAACTTGGTCCCTGGAGAAGGAAAGAAGGTTGTAGCCTTCTGTAGGTCAGCACCTACGCACTAGTAAACATATCGGCTAGTACAAGAGCTAGGGGGTTATAGCTCCCTTCCAGTAGAAGTTGGAGAACGAGAGAAGGTTGTAGCCTTCTGCAGGTAGAAGCTTGCGTACTGGTATGAGTCTACACCAATACAATGTTGTAAATAGATTTTCTTATTATTATTAAAAGAAGACAAAGACGAAAATAGTAGGTGGTTTTCACCCACATTGGGTTTCCACCTTAAATCTTAGTGTTGATGTGTGTTGCTTATGTGTGATGCTTTAATCTGCTTTTACTACACTAACAAATAAATCTTTGATATACTAGTTAAATTTCAATGCATGATTAATTGGCTAAATCAAAAGTTCTCTGCATATATGCTAGTTGCTTTAAGTACAGTCGCGTGTATAGGAAAGTTCACTTAGTTGAAGTAGCGTATACAAATCAGTTTTGAAAATTAAATTATTGATTTGATAATACTAGTTCATCCCCCCTCTCAGTATTATTTCCAACAGATCTACCTTCTTACATTAAAACAACGCCAATTCCATTTTCCAAGGCATCACATTCCAAAATAAAGGTTTTTGTGCAGTCAGGTGCAGCTAAGATCGATGCTTGGAACATTTCCTCTTTAATATGTTCAAAAGCCTTAGTTTCTTCTGGAGTCCAAGAGAATGCATCTTTCTTCAATAATGTTGTTAGAGGTGTTTTTATTCTCCCATAATTCCTAATAAACTTGAGATAATACCATGTCAATCTGAGAAATCCTCAAAGATGCTTTATGGTTATGGGGATTTTCCATTCCTTAATGGCTTTAATTTTGTTAGGTTCTACCTTAACACCCTCATGAGATACAATATGACTCAAATATTCCACCTCTTATACTCTAAAGCAACATTATGAGGTTTTTCAATATAATTGTTTCTCCTCCAATAGTTTGAGGACAATGTCAAAATGTCGAACATGATCCTTCCAAGACGGGTTGTACATTAGTATATCATCAAAAAATACTAACATAAATTTTTTAAGGAAGGGTTTAAAAATGGAATTCATCAAACCTTGAAATTTCGAAGGTGCATTAGTAAGGCCAAAAGGCACGAAAAAAATTCATAATGACCCTCACAATTTCTGAATGTTGTTTTCAGAATGTCTCCAGTCTTGATTCTAATTTGATGATATCTTGACCAAAGATCCAACTTGGTGAAGTAGATTGCTCCATGTAATTCATCCAAAAATTCATCAATGGCAGGAATGGAAAATTTACCTTTAATAGTGATCTTGTTAAGTTCCCTATAATCTGGACACATATGCCATGATCCATCCTTCTCATGCACCAATACTACTGGAGTAGAGAAATAACTTTGACTAGGTTGAATTGTACTAGCCTCTAGCATTTCTGCAACCATATGTTCAGTTTCACTCATTTGGGCGTAGGTATATCTGTAAGGTCTAATGTTTGGAGGAACACTTCCTAGAATCAAATGAATAGCATGATCATGATCATGAATAGGTGGGAGGCCTTTGGTAGTCTCAAATACCTTGGAATGATTGTCTAATACTTTTTGGAGACATGGAGAAATATATGATTTTGATGTTTGAACCTCTAGTGAGCATAATTTTTCGATTACACCCCTTTATTCTTTCTTCAAAAGTCTTGTCATGCCATTAGAGCTTATTATCTTTCCCAGTTTCTGTGTGATACCCCTTAATTTAAATTCCTTTCCATCCCAAAAAAATCAAGAAAGTTTCTTGAAAATTAAAAGTTATCATCCCCAAATATTGTAACCATTGGACTCGTAGTAAAACATCAACACCACCCATTGGAATGGAAAGAATTGGACTATTAAATAAATATTCCCCCATGGCTAGCTTGATATTATGGCACTTTCGAGAGAAATTTATAGTTCCTCCATTTGCAACCATCACTTGACACTCTGGTGCTAGATATAGGAAGCAATTTAATTCCTTAGCTATTCTATAATGAATAAAATTATGAGTACTACCTGAATCTATCACACTATTACCTTTTTCTTATTGATATATCATTCTATCTTGAGCATTTTAGGAGTGGTAATTCCTACCAATGGATTACAAGATATGGTCAGATTCATTTTTTCTTTCTCAGGGTTGATTCTTGGTGTATATCCTCCTCTTTTGATGTTTCTTGTTATTTTTCTTATGCTTCTTCACAATCTATGTAGAATAATTTCTTCTCAGCACACTTATGGCCTTTAGTGTATTTTCTATCACAACCATAACAATGTTGGAAATTATATTGAGAGGGCGGGTGAATCAGTATTATCAGTTCAATAATTGTTCATTTCCCAAACATATTTATATGCGATAGTTTTGTGAAGTGAACTAGCGTATGCATGCTACTGTGATTAGAGAAACCAGCGTATACCCAGAGAACTTATGATTTAGTCAATTTATCATGTGTTGATCTTTAATAAATGCATTAGTAACTTATTAAACAAAGCAGTAAAAATAGAATAAACCATCACACATAAGAAACACACATGAACACAAAGATTTAAGGTGGAAACCCAATGCGGGGTAAAACCACCTACTTCTGTCGTTTCTGTCTTCTTTTAATAATAAGAAAATCTATTTACAACCTTGTACTGGTGCAGTTTGGCTACAACCTTCTCTCATTTTCCAGCTTCTACTGGAAGGGAGATGCAACCCCCTAGCTCTTATACTAGCCAATGTGTTTGCTAGTATGTAGGTGCCTGCCTATAGAAGGCTACGACCTTCTCTCTTCTTCCAGGGACCACATTTCATAAATTTTCATATTGGATGCTCCTGGTACACAAAAATACACATGAAGGCCTCATTTCATCAAATTTTCATATTGGACCCATCAAAACTTTCAAACTGCATCAACCAATAATCAATTAATCTGAACAGTCATATCACTATGACCAGAACATTGTGCTGAACCCAGAAACTTGCATTATCATTCAGAACCAACTGCAACCTAAAAAATTATGCATCAAAACATATACGCTACTTTACTGAACCCAACCTACATTTCTACACTACTTCCTTTAATCAAACCTATGTGTACCTTTCTTAATTAGTGAAACATAAAACTTCTGAATCACATCTATACCAACCAACAATATACTAAACATCTATTGTCAATTTACAGAGCTTTACATAGGACGTAGCAAACATCACCCTTCTCACTTATACAATCAATCAATCAGATATCAAACTCCTCATAGATTTAGTTTTGCATTCAGATCTAAGAAGACTCCATTGACAGACAATAGTAAAACAAAAGAATTGATCAGATAGACCAGTCATATCTGAAGAAAAGGCTTTTCCTTTCTATACGCTACTTGGAAGAGTAGAACCTACGTGTACACATGCTTTTACCGAGACGAACCAGCATATAGGTCTGCAAATATTAACTCATAACTTCGTTGTAATTCCAGACTTTGGACAAACCTAGATCATGACATTTCAAGAATAAAATAGTTGTACATAATTAGATCTAGCCCAACCAATATCAAATCATTCAATGATAAGTCATTTCAGGTCTCATGATCCTGATCTATTATTGAATTCAAGGTGCACAAATATTTTAGATCACAAACATAGCCCCCGCAACATAAAATATACTTCAGATAGAAGTATTCCTTAGAAACCCTTTCACTTGCACACACTAGCCTTACGATCTTTTCCTCCTTATATAGTTTTAGCCATTTCTCAATACCTCAGACCAAAACCACTTAGAACCCATGGTATTCTTGGACGAGATCAAATAGTCGTTACTCCACTCAATATTGTGGGCTAATACCATGGTATTGAACCCTAGTATTTTCTCCCCTTGATTTTCCTTGTTTTTCCAACATATACATGCTTTTATTCTTGTGAAAGTGCGTGTATATGTATATGCTCTTTTTGTTCTGTGAACCACCGTGTATACATTGTTTTGACTAAGTGGAACTACGTATACATCTTAAACTTATTTTCACCATCCTTTCCCTTCAACTTCTTCATTCTGATTAGTAGACTTTAGTTCCATCTTCCTGTTCTTCTATTCCAATGCTCTGTTATCTGAATGGAACTATTACACTGTGGGGTTTCCTTTCATCAAAATTGAATTGACCTGTGAGTGAGTTGCCATCAAGGAGAGCACTTCTATCATAATGCCAATGAACAAAGCCCCTTTTCTCTTTTTTTCTCCAATTATTGTGGCGTCAACCTTGTAGGTTGTGGAAGGCTAGGAGAAACAACATTTCCATATTAATAGTTGTGAGTGGTAGACTTCTTTGTTGCCACATTTTTTCTTTCAACTTTTCTTACCACCCTAAATGCCTTCTCGAATGAATTAGGTTCCCAAATGTGAACCTCATGTTGGATTTTATCCTTCAAATTGCCTATGAATACATCAATCCTATGATCCTTTGGAATATCGTCTACCCTGATGTTCAAATTTTGGAAGTCCTCAATGTGCTCTGCCATTGAACCCTTTTGTTTGAGATATATCAATTGGCTAGAGAAGGTGTTTCCCTTTGCATCCTCATAATGTGTTATCATTTACTTCATAAAAATTGACCAAGTGATAAGTTTTTTATGATAACAAAGCCATCAATACCATACAAACTAGTTGGTTTCTAAATATAAAGTTGTGATGCGTGCCTTTTGTGTGTGTTGCACATCATGGAGATAAAAATATTGCTCCATTTGTAGTATACATGTTAATGGATCCTTGCATTAAAACTTCCTCATATCGGTCTTTGGAATGTGATGGTACCTAAACCAAATATTGGAGTCCCTAAAATGCTGGTTAACATTCTCTTTGTTCTCATCATGAGTTTCATGGAATACCTTTTCATTAGGAAGCCTTTCTTGTAGCAACTTCGTCAAACCTTACTTCAAACCTTCCATGTATGTTTTTTATCCATCCTTCAAACCTTCCATGTCTTCTTTCAATCCATCCTTCAAACTTTCCATGTATTATTTTAAACCATTCTTCAAATCATCCATATTAGCTTCCTTTTCATTTTTGGTTACTCTTTGTGAGAGAAAAATTTGTTGCACTTGGTCGTGTAATTTTAATATATCATGTTGTATTTATTCCTCTTCTTCATGTGTCATAGTAGATATTTCTAGTTTCTTACTAGGTGTGTCCATTTTTTTGTTTTGAAAATTTTCAAAATCAAACAATGATATATATGCTTCATTATTCCCTTTAAAACACTTCAAACTAATTTTTCAAGCAAAAGCTATGCATTTTTTTTAAATACAAACCTTTTTCTTGCATTTTAGGAGCTCAATATTGAAATTGTTGTATCTCTTTAATTTTGGATTTCTAAGGTCTTAAATTACTTCTTATGTTATCCCTCTAGGTACTCTTTCCAACCCCACAAGTCAGACTAAGATTGAATTCTTCAAGAAATAGTTATGCCCAATCTCCCATGATGACTTGAATATAGAATGATTCAGTAGAGCTAAATTGTACGATTTCCACGTGTCCCTGTTTCGACCTTTGGCCCTTACCCAAAATGATAGAGTGCATCTAATTTCTATCACTTTTTATGAAATTCAAATCCAATGTTCAGAGAAAAATTTGTAAAGATTTTCCTTAGGTCACCTATTTGAGATAGAATTCTAGAGCCTATTAAAACCCTAACTTCCTCGAATCATATCTTTGAAAATATTGTGAGCCAAGATATGAAATTTGTACACGTAATTCTACACTATTTTGGCTCCATGAGGTTGCAATTTCAACTTCTGAAGCTTCATAGAAAAAAGTTATAGAGAAATTCCTTTGGTCGATAAAATTACCTATTTTTACCCACTTTTACCTATTCCCTTTTATCCATTTCATAGCTCTTACGAGGTCGATTTATATCTCAATGAATGAAAGGTATATTATATTGGCATGTCTTCTTGAAATTTTAAGTAATGAATCTTAGTGATATGGGAATGATGCTTAGATGATTTGCTAGCAAAATTCTCCTGCAAATTCACGTTGGACATTGTAAAGTGGAACATAACCCAATGTGATGCTATTGATAGGATGGAAACATTATTTAAGGATTGAACCATTACACTTCTCAACTGCAAAATAGATGACAAATTGACTATGATTTCTATCTTTGTATTCTATTTCTATTTGAGAAATCATTGTATATTTGTGGACAAACACGATTGCCATGATTTAGTTCATTAAATGTTATTCATGTAATGATGAAATGTATAAGTAAGGCTCAACGAAGAAGAATGAAAAAATTTCCCTTTGGGCATGTAACAACATAACTTTATTTGTAACTCTTTTTGGTTAATGCAAATTCCAATTTTCTGTAATCTCGTGTGATCTCTAACTCTTAGCCACAACCTTGATCAGAGAGTTGGGCTTGCTCTCTTGATCAAGTGTTATTGGATTCGATCATGTGAATATGTATGCTTCTTAGTTATATTGTTAATGTTTTCTAATTATTCTTTCTTTCTTTACCGCTTTGTAATCTTGTTGTGATTCCTAATTTTTGTTACATCAGATTGTTGTTAGTGTTATTCACTTTTCTGTTACTCGATTCGTATCATTTGTTGGCCCTTGTATTTTGTAATTGCTCAATACTGGGTAGGGAACTTGGGGCATGCATAGAATTTTAACGATAACCTTGAAATAATTAATGAACCCCAAATTGAAAAATAAATGGGAAAGGGATTGAATCTATAAACCCATATTAAAACCCCAACATATTGGCGTCGTTGTCAAGGAGGCTATCAAATCCATAAAATTACAACCATTATTGACCATAGGAACACTCTCATATCCTGGTTAGGCGAGGTTTGTACCAAACCTTTTCCAGGATCCGAGCATTCAACTATTTTGATTTCTTTATTTTTCTTCCTTTTTAATTGATTATAGGAACCACTCTCTCATCCTGGTGAGGAGAGTCTTTGCACCAAACCTTTTCCAGGACCCGAGCATTAGATCACTTTGATTGTTTCCTACATAGGAACCACTCTCTCATCCTGGTTAGGCAAGGTCTGTACAAACCCTTTTCCAGGACCCGAGCACTAGATCACTTGATTGTTTTAATTTATTTCTTATAGGAACCACTCTCTCGTCTTGGTCAGGCGGCGTTTGTACCAAACCTTTTCCAGGACCCAAGCATTAGGTTGCCTGGTTTTTTTTTTTTTTAATTCTCTATCTTTTTTTACTGTAAAAACATAGTCTCTCGTCCTGGTTAGGCAAGGTTTGAACCAACCCTTTTCTAGGACCAAAGCTCTAGATTTGTTTTGGTTGTTTCGATCTAATTATCTGCTTCTTAGAATGTATGAATAGGGAAAAAAATAAAAGGGGTAGAGTAAGACCCCCAAAAAGAGTTCAAGGAGGAAATATCTAGGCAAAATCACCTATATCCAACAAATCATCGCAAAAGCTGAATTAGGAAACTCATCAAGGGGTGCTGTCATGGTAAGATCTCAGACAGGATCCAGGCCCCAGATAGTTCCACAACCAGAGCCCTCCTCAATAGCATAAATAGAGTCCATAGAAGAGGAATAAGGGAGAAAAGGATCTGAGGAATTAAGTGTTGAAGGTTCTGATGAATAAGAGGTAGGGGAATTAAATCCTCTTCCTGATCGAAGAAGCATTGTTAAACAAAATTAGTTGTGTATCGTCGAACAACTGTAACCTACTGGAATTCCAAGTGAATATTCGAGGATATTCATGGCCAACAATGCAACTTCTACAATTGAATTTCCAATTAGAGAAATCAGGGGTGATGCACCCATGAAATCGATTCCTCTAACATGATTACCTAATTTCCATGGTCTCCCTTTCGAGGATCTGGATACATTCCTCTTCGATTTTGATCTTTTCTACCGAGGATATAATAATGTTACAGATGCTCAAAAACTGAAGATATTCCCTTCTACTTTGAAAGGGACAGTGTTGTGTTGATTTATGGGTGTAGGAGAAAAATCTATCACAACATGGGACAATATAAAGCAAATTTTCCTCGAAAAATATCAAGACTACTGCAAGTCTCGAGACATTAAAGAATAAATATTCAAGATTATGCAAAAGGAGGATGAGAATATGGAGGATTTTGTGGAACTCTTTAAATATAGGCTACAAATATCGAGCCATAGTGATTTGGATAAGGATATTTTAAAGATAATCTTACAATGAGCACTAAAAGAAGAATATCTAAAACTTTTGAATGAGGTAGGAAATGGGGATATCTCAAAGGAAGAGTTCAATACTATCTAGGAACTATGTGTCAATTTTTCATGAGGGGTTGTGAGACATAACAAAGGAACACGAGCTCTCAAATCATCTACTAGTGGGGTCACAAAAGAGGAAATTAGGAACTTACTGGACAATTTGAGGGCTGACATCCTAAGCTCATTATCCTCACAACTAGATGTTCTGCAAGAAAAACAGAAACGAATGGAAGCTGAGAAAGAAATGATCATTTTCTTCCCATAATGTAGGAAGAAGCACCCGCTAAAGGAGTGCCCACTTAATATCGTCAGAACCTATGAAATATGTGAACAAAACCACTCCACCAGCATGTGTCCATCACTTCTTGGGCTGAAGGCAATATTTCAAGGAGTAAATGAAGAGTCAAACCATATTTATTTTATGGGACCAAAGAAGTCATGGAAACCATGATAATAGAATATGAATGAAGGTATGACTCAAAACCATTCTCAATATTTTAATAATTGGAACTTTGGGTCTCAACATGCACCATTTATATCTCCATGGCCATAATATTTTCAATATCCTATGCCCTGGTAGACTTGGTCAACTCAACCTAGTCGAGTGTCTTCTTGGTCCTAGAACTGGTGTGGACCCCCTCTTCCTACAAATAAACTTCCACAGCTTATGACATAGTAAGAGTTACAACTCCCACCCATTGCCTCCACCAGTACTCCTCCTCTTCATCCTCAACTGCTTATTCAACCCAACCAGAACTCGAATAACAGGGGAGCCCAACAAGTTGAGACACTCAACCTTCCAATATATGGCATTGCCACTTCAGAATGCAATGAATTGAATCTTCGATCTGGATGAGTGGTGAATACAAAGTATTTACCAATAATTGTTGAACAAACTAATGACGAAGTCTCAGAACCAGAACTTAAACACCCCTCTAGGGAAGTTGGGGGTAATCCCACACAAATTGTTGTGGAACAAAACCCCCCACCAAACCAATTGTCACTCGAGGGGGCCACACATGGCCACCTTATCTTGAGAGGTTTTCCCTAAGAAAACATATCCCTCAACCTGAATTTGATCTTATGGGGGAATTACAAAATTTATTTGTTAAGATTCCATTGCTCCAGGTCATGAAGAATGTGCCAATTTATGCTTAAGAAATTAAGGAATTGTGCTCCAAGGAGCCTATTAGGAAGTTGAAATACCTAACTTCTATTAATTTCATGGGGAATTTGTTAGACATAACGTTGGGAAAAACTATACCCATCAAATATGGTGACCCAAGAAACCTGATGCTCATAGTCCAAATCAAAGGGGTTGATATTTCAAATGTTCTAGTAGACCATGGATCTACAGTTAACATTATAACATCAACAAATGTGCTTACTCTGGGCTTACTTAATCCTAAACCAACCCCAACGGTTCCTGCAGATCGATCTATTCTGAGACTTGTAGGAAAATTGGAAGATGTAACTATTTTCGTGGATTCTTAGGAATACCTTGTCGATCTCTTAGTACTACACACTCAATCTCTGGTTGGGGGGAACCCACTTGTTTTGGGAAGGCCATGGCTCACTACAGTCGATGCCTACATTGGGTGTCGATCAGGAAACAGGGTAATATCAAATGGAGAGATTACGAAGAACCTTGTTCTCTATCCTCCTACAGAACCAAGCTCGTCAGTCAAACCGGGTTTACCCTAGCATAAAATCCTTCCCTTTGGGATGAATCTAAACCTGAAAATGAAAATGTTAGACCAGTTATCACTATTGGGGAAGTTCTTTGTTTCAAAGAAAAAATGAGAGACGATGCTATTAGTACGTTTATTAGTGATCTTGATTCTGTTTCCTACCCGACCCGACAACTATTAGAGTCTGTCGTGATCTATACTACCCAGGAAGCTATTCAACTAGAAACTTAAATTGAAAATTTTCTTATCACAACACCGAATAACAATATTCCAGTAAAGATCAATCCAAGGAAGACATTGAACATCAATTCCAATGTATCGCCCTCCTAAACTGAACAGTTGTTAAAATTTATTGGAATGAAAAGGAAACCTTTGCTTGGGAATACATGGATATGAAAGGGATTCATCCCGATTTATGTACCCATCACATATATGTAAGAGAGGAATGTCACCCTGCTCACTAACCACGAAGAAGAATGAATCCTTCTTTCAAAAACATTGTTAAGGAATAACTGCAAAAATTATTGGACGTTGGGCAATAGGTATCCCCATTAGTCATTGTCACAAATAAGAATGATAAGTGGAGGATATGTGTCGATTATAGGGAACTAAATAAAGCTACCTAGAAAGATCACTTTCCTTTACCTTTCATTGACTAGGTTCTCAATACACTAGCTAGAAAGAAGTTTATTTTCTTTTATGGACAAATTTAGTGGATATAACCAGATCCAGATAACTCCTGAAGATCAAGATAAGACCATTTTTACTTTCCGTTGGGAAATTTTTTCATATCGGGTCCTCTCGTTTGGACTCTATAATGCACCTGCTAAGTTTCAACAGGTGGTATTGGAAATCTTTTCTGATTTGATTAATGACAGTGTTGAAATTTATATGGATGATTTTACTCCGTGTGGGGATTATTTTATAGATGGATTAGAAAATTTAGCAAAAGTACTTAAACGATGAAAACATAATCATGTTTCTCTTAGCACAGTAAAATTTCATATGATGATGGCAGAAGGGATAGTCAAGGGGAATTTACTTTCAGCTGCAGGAATATGGGTTGACCCCACTAAGGTCGAGGTAATATTAAATTGTCCCATTCCAAAGACATAGACAACGGTATGTAGCTTTATTGGTTATGTTGGTTATTATCGACACTTCATAGAAATGTTTTCTAAAATATCATTTCCACTTTCCCAACTACTGTCTAAAGATGTAGAATTTGTGTGGATTGATGTTTGTGAATCAGATTTTTATAGGATCAAGAAATTAGTCTATGAGGCTCCAATATTGCGTGGTATTGATTGGAAACTTCCATTCCATATCTCTACGGACGCTTCCAATACAATATTTGGAGAAGTTTTGGGATAACAGGAAGACAAGAAACCATATGCAATCTACTAGTTCAACAAGAATTTAACTCCTCTTGAACTTAATTATACGTTAACTGAGAAGGAATTTTTGGTTGTCATTTATATTGTTAAAAACTTTAGGCATTATATTACAGGGTACTTGATCTAGTTGGATGTTGGTGGCCACTCATCTATCCCACTTGGACCCCCACAAATGTCTCTTTTAGTTTTTTAGTTTCCTTAATTGTAGCACAGTTTACTACTTTTAGTAGCTTTTTGTGTCCTGAACTTCTGGAGCTGGTTTGAGGCCCTAAACGATGTTTTTTGGGAAAAATGGTAGCAACATGGGTCCTTGGACCAATGTTTCTCATCCAAAAGTTTTATTCTTGGATAGATCTTTCTTATGAGGTATTGTGTACGTCAAACAGAGATCGTATGCTAAAGTTATGACCCCGGAAAGTTGATGTACCAATTTACCCATAACGGGGCCCACAGTTTGGTGTTTCATCTCCTAGGGTTAGGTTTTTGGATGTTTAGGGTTTTCCATTGTTTCTCAACAATAAATAGGCCTTCGAGCCTCATTGTAACACAATTCAGAGGCATGTAGCCAGCACATCTCTTCTCAGAGATAAGCTA
>APFE031247352.1:217033-256185 GCA_000404065.3 Pinus taeda | reverse complement strand
GCTAGAAGGGTATTTTTCTATTCATGATTTTTCTAGCCAACAAAACATCACTTTCACTCTTCTCAAAGCCGCCACCCACGTCAAGGATTGGTGGGAAACTTACTACTAGCAGAAGGATGAAAGTATGAATTCAATGTGTTTAGCCGTTCCCACTTGGAATTCATTCTCGGACGCCATCAAGGAGCATTATTAGCCTGTCAAAATATATGAGGACAAATACATAAAGTGGACCACGCTGCAGCAGGGAAGGGACCAAGATGTGCCAGAGTTCACAAATATTTTTCATACCCTTCACACAAAGTTCAGTATCAAGGATTTTGAGCTTCATTTGGTACTCAAATACTGCGACTACCTACACAGGTACATTCAGGATGAGATGGAGTTCCTCAACAACTCTTCACTCGAAAGGGTATCCTGATACACCATCAAGATCGAGTAGAAGTTTAAACAAAAGAAGCGAGAATTTGGATCTACAAATCCGAAGAACAAAGGACAAAGCCAAGGCGGGGTGATGCAAGACAACCTATCAAGGCCACAAGAAATGAACAAAACCACGAAGTCAAAGAAGGACACAAGAAAGTGGTGTGGGTTCCATAAGAGCCCCACTCACAACACAAGTGAGTGTCGGACCAAGCAATCGCTGGTGTCCAAGTTGAAGGATTCAGAATCATATGCATGTTCTGACCCTAGGTCAGAACCCAACAAGGGGAATGAAAAAGGGAAGCAAATCATTGATGTGGAGCCTAGCACCACTTTTGCTACTGCTAAGGTCTAGAAGAATGAGCCCGAATATCCATAGGAGGGGGAGCGTCTTTTCCAATCACAGATGTGGGTGAAGGGTTTGCCATTGGAACTCATTGTTAACAGTGGAAGCCAAAAGAACCTCATTTCAGCAGAGGTCGTGAAGTGGTTTGGCCTACCAACTACACCACACACGCAATCGTACAGTATCAGCTAGCTTCACCAAGGACGAGATCTTTGAGTCTGCCAGCAGTGTCGCCTTCACTACAACATCAAGCCCTTCACAGATGAGGTATTGTGTGATGCTGCACCTCTTAATGTTTGCGATGTACTATTAGGCCAACCATACTTATGGAGGTGACATGCTGTGTATGAGTCAAGGCCTCACGATGTTATTATTTATTTGGGTAATTCATTATATAGGGTAACGGAGGTAGCCCCACCTACCATCACCTCTTTGACCACTACTAAGAAATGCAGCAAGCTCATCTCCCAGATTAGGAAATTCATTTTATGTCTGATTCACTCCCAAATTCAGGGGAAGATCATCACCACATCCATGACCCCTGTGAAGGGTTCCTCCACGTAGTAATAGTAGTAGAGGGATATGGTCATGAAAGAATACAGGAACATATTCTCCTCACCCACAGGGGTACCCTTGCACTATCAGGTCAGGCATTCATTTGATCTGACTCCTAGAGCACCTCTACCCAACGGATCGATATATCACCGCTCCATTCTGGAAAATACCAAGCACAAGTAACGACATTATTAGTATCACGTACCACACAAGTTTCAGGTGGGAAACAAAGTCAGGTTGAAGTTGTAGAAAGAACACCTAAAAAGATCCCATTAGAAGCTCTGACCACTCCGATGTGGTCCTTACACAATTGCCAAGGCTATGGGAAACAATGCTTTAGAGAAAAACATTCCCCCATTACTTTTCTTGCACCGAGTGTTCAATGTAGATCGCCCTCGACCATGATTCCCACCATTATTGGACACATCAGAGGTTGCAGAATAGCTCACCAGGGACCAGGTTCAACAGAAGTTTCCTCATCTCATGGAGGAAATAAATGCAATGGGGACCATTGCTTCCTAAGTGGGGAGGAATGATCTAGGTGGATGTTGGTGGCCACCCAACTATCCCACTTGGAACCCCACATCTATCTCATTCAGTTTTTCAGTTTCCTTAATTGTAGCACAATTTACTATTTTTAGCAAGTTTTTGGGTCCTGAACTTTCGGAGCTGTTTTGATGCCTTAAATGACATTTTTTGGGAAAAATGGGAGCAACATGGGAGCATAAACTGATGTTGCTCATCCTTGTAGTCCTAGGATAGATTTTTCTAGCGAGATATTGTGCGTGTCAAACTGATATTTTATGCCAAAGTTACGACCCCATGAAGTTGATGTACCAATTTACCCAAAACAGGGCCCACAGATTGGCATTTCATCTCCTAGCCTTAGGTTTTTGGATGTTTAAGGTTTTCCATTGTTTTTGAACAATAAATAGACCTTCGAGCCTCATTGTAACACAATTCAGAAGAATGTAGCTGCCACATCTCTTCTCAGAGATAAGTTACCATTGCCCTAGCTAGTTTATTTCCATTTCTGTTTGTAAGCATATTTTAGTATTTTACATTAATGAAATGAAGTATTATTTCTGTTGCATCTCTGTATTTATGGTTATATATATTATATTTTGTGTTCTTGTTTAAATCTAGATCAGTGGTATCAAAAAGGTCTGTTCTTTCTCTGTTTTTCTTTGCATGTCCCCAATGAGGTGAGGATATAAGGAGTTAGGGCTTGAATTGGTCAAACCTTTGCAAGACTGGCCTTGCAAATCCCAACGGCCTCCCATGGTGGAAGACAGGAAATACGAGGGGGCAGGAGATCCTATCAAAATCTTGCTTGAAGAATCCCGCGAGCGACAAAGGAATGCGATGATGGACAACTTTTCCCAGATCCTTCAGCGGCTACCCAGGGGCGACACATCAGCTTCCAACAGCTACTATGGAAATGCCACACCATTTAAGGTACAAGTTAATTTTGAAATCCCCATATTCGAGGGTCATATAGACACAAATGCCATAGATAAATGGTTAAATTTTCTAGAAAGGTATTTTGCTGTTCATGATTTTTCCAAGCAGCAAAAAATCACTTTTGCTCTTCTCAAAGCTGCACCCCACATTAAGGACTAGTGGGAAACCTATTGCGAGAAAAAGGATGAAAGTACGAACTCACTATTTTCAGTCACTCCCACTTGGAATTCATTCTCGGACGCCATCAACGAGTAGTATTACTCTATCAGGATCTATGAGGACAAATACATAAAGTGGACCATGTTATGGCAGGGAAGGGACCAAGATGTGATGGAGTTCACAAATATTTTTCATACCCTTTGTACAAAGTTGGGTACATAGGTACATCTAGGATGAGATGGAGTTCTTGAACATCTCTTCGCTCGGCATGACATATCGATACACTGTCAAGATCGAGTAGAAGTTTAAACAAAATAAGCGAGACTTTGGATTTGCAAATCGGAAGAACAAAGGACAAAGTGAAGGTGAGGTGCCCCAAGACAACCTGTCAAAGCTGCAAGAAAAGAACAACATCATGAAGTCAAAGAAGGACACAAGAAAGTGGTGTCAGTTCCATAAGAGCCCCACTCACAATGCAAGTGAGTGTTGGACCAAGCTATTGCTGGTGGCAGACTTGAAGGCTTAAGAATCATATACATGTCCCGACCCTGAGTCAGAACCCGAAAAGGGTAATGACAAAGGGAAGAAAGTCATTGATGTGGAGCCCAGTGCCACTATTGCCACTGCCAAGGTCCAGAAGAATGAGCCTGAATATCTAGAGGAGGGGGAGCATCTTTTCCACTCACAGATGTGCGTGAAGAGGTTGCCACTACAATTCATTGTCGACAGTGGCAGCCAAAAGAACCTCATTTCAGTAAATGTCGTGAAGCAGTTGGGCCTATCGACTACACCACACTCGCAGCTGTACAATATCGGGTGGCTTCACCAAGGATTAGATCTCCGAGTCTACTAGTATTGTCTCCTTCCTTATAACATCAAGCTATTCATAGATGAGGTATTGTGTGATGTTGCACCTCTTGATGTTGGTGATGTACTATTAGGCCAACCATACTTATGGAGGCGGCATGTTGTGTATGAGTCAAGGCCTCGCGTTGTTATTATTTATTTGGGTAATTCATTATACAGGAGGTAGCCCCAACTACCACCACCTCTTTGATCACTGCTAAGAAATGCAACAAGCTCATCGTCCAGACTAGGAAATTCATTTTCTATCTGGTTCGCTCCCAAAGTTAAGGGAAGATCATCACCATATCCATGATGCCCGCGAAGGGTTCCTCCATGTACCAGCAGTAGCAGAGCGATACGCTCATGAAAGAATACAGGAACATCTTCTCCTCACCCACATGGGTACTGTTGCATTGTCAGGTCAAACATTCATTCAATCTAAATCCTAGAGCACCTCTACTTAATGGGTCGATATATCACCACTCCATTTTGGAAAATACCAAGTACAAGCAGTGACATGATCAGCATCAGGTACCACACAAGTTTCTGGTGGGCAACAATGTCAGGTTGCACTTGCAGAAAGAACGCCTTACAAGAGCCCATCGGAAGCTCCAACCACTCTGATGTGGTCATTACACCATTACCAAGGTTGTGGGAAACAATGCTTTGGAGCATAGCATTCCCCCATTCCTATGCTTACACCGAGTGTTCAATGTGGAACGCCCTCGACAATGCTTCCCACCATTACTGGACACATGAGAGGTTGTAGAAAACCTCACTAGGGACCAAGTTCAATGAAAGTTTTCTCATCTCATGGAGGAACTCAACGCAATGGGGACCATTTCTTCCTAAGGGGGAGGAATGATCTAGGTGGATGTTGGTGGCCACCCACCTATCCAACTTGGACCCCCACAACTATCTCTTTCAGTTTTTCAGTTTCCTTAATTTTAACAAACTTTACTATTTTTAGTAGTTTTTCGAGTCCTGAACTTCCGGAGCCGTTTTGAGGCCCTAAACGTCGTTTTTTGGAAAAATGGGAGCAACTCAGGTCCACAATCTAAAATTTTCATTCCAAAGTTGTAGTACTTAGGTAGATCTTTCTAATGAGGTATTGTGCGCATCAAATGAAGATTGTATGCAAAAGTTATGACCCCGGGCAGTTGATGTACCAATTTACCCAAAACGGGGCCCATAATTTGGAATTTCATCTCCTAGTGTTAGGTTTTTGGATTTTTAGGGTTTTCCATCATTTCTAAACAATAAATAGGCCTTAGAACCTCATTGTAACATAGTTCATAAGCATGTAGCTACCACATCTCTTCTCAGAGATAAGCTACCATCACCCTAGCTGGTTTATTTCCGATTTTGTTTGTAAGCATATTTCAGTATTTTACATTAATGAAATGAAGTATTATTTCTGATGCATCTCTATATTTATGGTTATATATGTTATCTATTGCATTCATGTTTAAATCCAGATCAACACCCCACCTTTTTGCATACAAATCATTCATCCATCGGGTATCTAATGAAAAAAACTATAATTCTTGGGTGAGTCACAAGATGGTTATTATTGTTACAAGAATTTGATATCACTATTGTAGAAAAACTAGGAAAGGGTAATGTGGTAGCATATTTCTTGTCTAGGTTGAATATTAATTATGAAGATACACCTCTATAAGATATTTTTCCTTATGAACATATTTTCGCAATTTCTACTCATACCCCTTGGTATGCAGATGTTGCTAACTATCTTGTTGCAATTAAGGTAACTCATCATTTTCCACATAGGGAACAATGAAGAATTATTCAGTAGAGTTCCCACTATACATGGATAGAAGGGCCCTCATCTACACAATACCAGATCAGAAAATCCAACGTTGTGTAGGCAAGGACGAGATATATAATGTTCTAAAATATGCCCTCGATGAACCTTGCAGATGACACTCTGATGATAAATGAACCAGTCACAAGGTGCTGCATATGGGATACTATTGCCCCTCTATATTTCAAGATATTAGAAAATATGTTCAGAGGTGTGACAACTATCAACAAATGGGTCAGCCTCTTCGATTAGTTGAAATGCCACTGAAGACTCAACTAGTTCTTGAGAACTTTGAGAAACTGGCTATTAATTTTGTTGGGTCGTTTAATCCTCCTTCTTATCATAAAGTCCATATCCTTTTCTGTATAGACTACGCAACAAAATGTTTGGAAGCCAAATACATTTCAAAAGCCACTAAACAAACTGTCTCAGACTTCTTATTTGTAGAAATCTTTGCTCGATATGGCCCCCGTAGGGAAATAGTTTCAGATGGAGGGTCATAGTTTACATCACATTCAATAATAGTGCTTACAAAGAAATATGGAATAAAACATTGGGTCACATCCCCATATCACCCTCAGGCGAATGGTCAGGTTGAGAGCACAAATAAAGTATTGGAAAATATTCTTACAAAGGTTGTGGTTAACCATTGTTGGAATTAGGCTAGAAAACTCCCTGAAGCACTTTGGGAATATAGAATTACATGGTGGAATACAACAGGGTTTTCACCATATGATATTGTGTATGGAAAACCCCCTACGTTTCTGGTGGAATTCGAGGTCTAAATACTCAAGAAAACTCTGGAAGTAGGCCTGGTTTTTACTGCAGCCCATAAACACCGACTAGATCAACTCAATGAGTTAGATGAAATCAGTTTGGTAGTTGTACATAACACTACCACAATCCAGTAGCAACAAACTAAGTGGCACGATAAATCTATTAAGAAAAATGCATTTCTAAAAGGTCATTGGGCATTACTCTATGATTCCTGGTTCAATAATTTTAAAGGAAAGATTTGCTCAAGATGGATGGGTCCATATGAGATTGACAAGTATTTGAAAATGGAACTATTAAAATCATAACAACAGATGATGCACCTACTCCTTTAATTTGAAATGGACATCGCCTCAGGTTATATCACCATCCGACCTCTAGGGACTCCTTTATTAGACAAATTTCTCATGATTTTGGTTTTGAAATCATTTGTGCAGAAAATTCTTCCTCTGCACCTCATATTGAATAATAATAATAATAATAATAATAATAATAAATAAATAAAATAAAGTTGATTTCTGTTGCTACTCCACTTGCAACTCTTTTTTTCCCTTTTACAATGTTTCTCCCTTTCCCTTGCTGATACTCGAGTTGTAGCGTTTTTTTATTGCTATTCCTATTGCAACATATCAGTTGACTCCATTTTAGCATCTACTGATGTTGATACTCCACTGCTGCTAATACTCCATGAATGTTGATACTCCACTGGTGCTGATACTCCATTGATGATGATACTCCACTAGTGCTAATACACTACCGATGCTGATACTCCACTGGTGCTAATACTCCACTGATACCGATACTCCACTGGTGTTGATACTCCACTGGTGTTGATACCACGGGCGCTTCACCAATGAATCAATACTATATCACGTGCATTCATATTGGGGGATATATATTGAGGAAAAAATGACATAAATATTGAGCATATAATACGGGGTAAAGGGTTCATATATTGACAGGTATAAAAAATGGAGCTCCAAGTTAATGTAAAAATATAAAGGGGTATAAAAAAATGTTAATGAAAAAATGGATACCTACAATATCTAGTGAAAGTAGGTGTTTTCTAAATTGGGAAGGTGTATTGGGTATGTATTGGTAGGGGGTTAAATAATGTGATTTTTAGAGGTATTTTCCAATATGTAGTCAAATTAAGGGTATTTTTTAGTATGCCACGAACACACGTGCTATGTCTGAGGTGCATTGAGCCCCATGGCTGATACTTTGTCGATGCTGATACTCCACTAAGGTAAGTCATCAGGTATGTCCCCGAACGACTTCTTGCATTTAATTGACATTTCATTAATTACATGACCAATTAGGGTTGAGGACGGGCATATCTTAGTTGGGGGGGGGGAGATTATCATATTTAATAATAATGATACCATTTTTCATTATTATCATACCTCATTAAGAAACTATTTAAATCATCCAATCATACCATTAATATGGCATCATTACCCACTCAGATCATATCGTCACCCATATCCTTCACATATAACAATAATAATTGGAAATTGCATAATGTACGAATACGCATGCCAACATTAAAATGTAGTCATTTCCAATGTATTGGGATAATTAAAATAATAATTACCATGATTACCACTAGTTTTACCATAACCCTCACCTGGATTCATTTCCCTTATTGTCACTCCCATTACCACATATTCTATTGGCTAACTATTCTCTTAACGACTTGTTGCTACTCTGAGTGTTGCTATAGAGTAACTGACAGGTATAATGGGTGGGAAAGGTATTAGACATGAAACAGAGAGCATAGAGTAGGTTTTGTGTCAACCGAAAGTATGGTAGACCTTCCAAAATGTAGGCTGGCATACTTACTTTGAAGGACTACAAGGGCTTGATGAAGGAGTGACTGTTGAGTTTTCACTAAATATGGAAGGAAATCACTCTAGTGTTTGCGAAATAGAAGTTAAAGTAACTGAGGAAGTTATTACAGTTATGAGTGGGTTGCCATAGGATAGAGAAAAATGGTTTATTAAAAGAGCAACTATGTCAGATTTTCCAGAGCTATTCCTATAAGCGAGGGAGAACATGGTGTAGAAAGGAAAGGTTTATGATCAGAAATCGCTACCACAACCTTCGGCAAATGTTGAATATTTCTTAATCCGATATATCACCTATGAAGGTTGATTTTGTATCCTCTTTAAATACCATTTTAAGCTCCCAGTTTGTCTCTGATTTTGTTAGGTGCATTCAATAAAAATCTCATTCTTCCTTTTGAAAAATCTGCAATTGATTCCCTAGTCTACGTATCATTCATGCCAGGTATTGGCCATCCTTATGAATCATGGTTTCATCAGATTACTGGTAATTCGCACCTTGGTACAGACCCCTATAACTCAGAAGCAATTGGTTGAGATGTCGGCGGAAGAATTTACAGGCATGATACATGTAAGGATAGAAGAGGAATTGTTTGAAGAGGAAGTAATGGAACAAATCCTGGAGGAGGTAGAGGAAAAAAAACATGAATAAATGAGAGACCAACAAGATGATTTGGGAAATGGAGGAGGAATTCAAGAGACTAAAACATAGGGTGTTCGAAAAATGGAAACTGAAGCTACTATCCCTCATTCTCCACTTATGCCTCCCTATTGAGAGGATTGAGGAAATTATGTTCTCCTACCCACCCGATGATAGAAGAAGTATTTCCTCCCAAATTGAATTTTTTAGGAGTAATTGCAGAAGAAGAAGATGTTGTTGATACTACTTCACAAGAACCAATGTCGGGATTGGTGCAATTTGAAGAATAGGTTGTTGTCAATATTTCTCCACAAGAACCAATGTCGATGTCAGAACAAGTGGAAGGAGAGGTTGTTGTCGATACTATTCCACAAGAACCAGTGTTTACGTCAGAACAAGTGGAAGAAGAGGTTGTTGTTGATACTGTTCCACAAGAACTAGTATTGGTCTTAGAGAAAATGGAAGAAGAATTTGTTGTTGATACTGCTTCAAAAGAACTAGTGTCGACTTTAGAGCAATTGGAGGAAGAGTTTATTGTCGATACTACTCCATAAGAACTAGTATCGACTTCAAAGAAATTAGGGGAAGAAAATGTTGCAGATACTGCTGCATAAGAACTAGTATTAGCTTCAGAGAAATTGAAGGAAGGAAATGTTTTTGGTACTGCTCCACAAGAACCAGTATTGACTTCTTAACGAATAGAAGGAGATTCGGTAGTGCCAGAGTTTGTAGAAGAATGTGATGATTCCACTCCACAACTACCGACATTAGAAAAAATGGAGAAAGTCATGATAAAACAGGAAACTGTTGACGAGTTTGCTAATCCTCCTCCACAAGGACCAGTACTAGCCTCGAGACAGATGGAGGAGATTGTGGTAAAACAAGAAAGATCTTGCAAAAAGGAAGTCCCCCATTCAACACTAGTACCGGCTACTGTTCAAAGAAAATATTCAGTTACAGGTAGAAATTACCAAACTTCGGAAATGGGTGATGCAGTTGAGGAAACGGGAAAAAGGAAAGGGAAAAGATTATACTGGCCAAGTAACTGAAACCCCTTGAACTGGTGGGATAGTTTCAGTGGTAGTACAAACAGAGGATAAGGAGGTGATCTTAGTATCCACACAGACTGAGAAACTCCTCTATTTTGATGACGCTTGAGAGTTTATTTTGGTGGTAGAAATCCAGAAATGGAAGGCCACTACTTTTAGTTTCCAATGTGGGGCAATTCCCATGAAGGCCCATTGGAAATAAATAAGAGAGATTTAGGAGAATGCAGCAAGGGTGGTTTTCAATTATACAACTCAGATCGAGGAGTTTTAGGGATAGGTTTAGTTTCCAAAGACTGATAAGGATGAGATGTTCACCTTAACACAACAAATAATGACATCTATGGCCCCTATTAACTATTATGCCATTTTTATTCATGAACAATACCTATTTTTTTGTTTGGAAATTACTCACAAGGATTTCAGTCACAACATAGAATATTCCATGCATTTGTTGAGGATTTTGAGATCTAACAATCATATTAACCAACATTTTTTATGTGAATTATACATGCATGATAATATCCTAGAAATTGATCAGTCATTCATCCTAGTACCATTTTTAGGAGATATTAAACTAAGATATTTTACATCTTTTGTCATTAATCAATTTAGATGAAAAAGGCCCTTGATACATTTGAGGAAAACAAAGAAAATCGCCCGTTGATGATTAAAATGGATCATTTCCAATATGGGGATATTTTTACTAAACATCATTAGTTTCTCAAACTCGAAGGATGAAAAGACAAGATGCTTATGACACAACATTGGTGTGTCGACTTGTGCATAAGATAGAGCTGCACTTTTCAGAAACAATGAAAGGATGCTTATCAAAAACGTTGGATTATTTCGTCGTCGGTAGTACGGGCACAAGGGCCCTTTGGGGCACCTAAATTTGTAAGAGCATTCGAGAGAGTTCCATGCTATATTTCTTGCATGAAACACTGTGGCGTTCATTGGTTGGGGTTAAGGTTCTAATTTCCTATTATCTGGTTTCCTTCTAATCGGTATGGGCCGAATTACATTGTGGATGAAGACTAGTGGAAGGAAATCGTTCATATATATGGGTTTCAACAACCTGGGACAAATATGGCAAAACAACATGATCTTACTCAACTTCATTCCAGTCAAAGCGGGTCTAACCCTGATCTGCGTAGGAAGCAGTTTGCATGAGGACATGCAACCAAGCTAGTTGGGTGGAGATGTTGGCTGATAAAATTACCTATTTTTGCCCACTTTTACTTGTTCCTTTTTATCCGTTTCATATCTCTTATGAGGTCAATTTATATCTCAATCAATGAGAGGTATATCTTATTGGTATGTCTTCTTGAAATTTTAATTAATGAAGCGTAGTCCTAGGGGAATGATGCGTAGATTATTTCCTAACATAATTATCCTGCAGATTCATGTTAGATGTTGTTCAGATGAACATAACCTAGCATGATGCTATTGACGGGCTGACAACACTATTTAAGGATTGAACCATTAAATTGCTTGGCTATCGAATAACAGAGAAATCGACTTTGATTGCTATCTTTGTATTATGTTTCTATTTGAAAAATCATTGTATATTTGTGGATAGACATGATTTCCATGATTTATGAGTTCATTAAATGTTATTCATGTAATGATGAAATGTATAAGTAAGGCTTGGGGGAGAAGAATGACAGACTTTCCCTTTGGGCATGTAACAAAAAAACTTTATTTGTAACTCTTTTTGGTAATATGAATTCTAGTTTTATATAATCTTGTGTGATATCTAACTCGTAGCCACAACCCTGATCAGAGAGTTGGGCCTGCTCTCTCAATCAGGTGATGTTGGATTCAATCATGTGAATAAGTATGATTCTTATTTATATTTTTAATGTTTTATAATTGTTGTTTCTTTCTTTACCGATTTGTAATATTTATGTGATTCCTAATTTTTATTAATTTAGATTTTTGTTAGTGTTATTTACTTTGTTGTTAATATATTTTTAGCATTCGTTGGGCCTTGTATTTTGTAATTTATCAATACTAGGTGGGGAACCTATGGCCTGCATAGACTTTGCACGATAATCTTGAAATAATTAATGAACCCTAGTTTGACAAATAAATGTGGAAGGGATTGAATCTATAAGCCAATATTAAAACCCCAACGAATGCCAAGATGACCCATTTGAAGAAGTGAAACCCTAAAATCCAAAGCTCTGATACCAAATGTTATGCAACCAACTAATAAAACAGAAGAAAATATAGATGAATGAATTAAAAATGGTCCTCTTCGAGGGGGAATACTCTTTTACATTACATAAATGAACAATTATTGTATGACACAAATGATAAGACCTCGTTGGTATATATAGGAGTCACAATATAATTAAAGCCTACATAACAATTATAATTTAAGGACACAAAAGTAACAATAGTGTGCTTCTATGGGGCACAACAATAACAATGTGGGGGATACATGCACACAAAATAACAACAGAGATCTACACTAATAATAATAGTAAGGGGAATATACTAGTATTATAGGGACCTAACATGATATGGCGATAGAAGTTATGTTAATTTAGCGTTTTTTGCCCTAGAAGGAAAGCTTCAGTTTATATGAGTGAATTGTATAGTGATTGTGTATTATTATTCTAAGTGAAACAGCGAGAGGAGGTTGTATGAGAGTGAAGAGTAAACAACAAAGGATCTACCGTAGTTTGTATCTCTTCATTATGATCGATAATATAAAAGGAAGGGTTGGTTGATTCTTCATGGACGTAGCCCAAATTGGGTGAACCACGTATATATGTGCCACTCTTGTTTTACGTGTTTCTATATTTTTGTTTCCATAATATTTTGTGTATTTCATTACTCTTTTAATTATATTCTAACACCAGTTACACCAAAAGTGTAGGTTTTAAGCCTGTACAAAATTATCTGTAGACAAATTCTAAAAAATAGAAAATAAACAATGATGAGAATATAAAACAAATACACCGATATTTTCCCTCAATCCCAAAATCAAGACTACTAGATTGATTTTTCATTATTTTACTTTCAATGTTACAATATATATATATACACATGCCGAGGAATTCATAAACCACAATCCATTAACTATGGATTAGAACATAACCATAGTTCCCTTGACCTGATCTACAAAATACCATGGGAAAAAACCATCATGCCCAAAACCATGTGCAAAACCCATGCACAAAACCATAGGTAGGTCCTCCCACCTAATATAGGGTCCAAAGAAAAATTTCCTAGTGCACTGCCTCCGACCCAATCCAAGGGGGCTACCTCTCCCCTATGAGCCCCCCGTGAGCATGACTAGTTAGGGAAAGAATATAATACTCACCCAACATTCTCCCACTTGTTGTTTTCTTTTCCACATAGGGGGTCACATGAGAGATTAGTTATTGGTCCATCCCTATAACACCCATTATTTCTCTACACTAAGAAAAATTCTCAGTGGTCATAGACTTCATCAATGCATCTGCAACATTCTTCAAAGTGTCCACCTTTACCATCAACACTTTTTTGCCCTCAACCATATCCCTCATAAAGTGATACGAAACATCAATGTGCTTTGTCTTTGAATGATAAACAGGGTTCTTTGCCAAGAAAATTTCACTTTGATTGTCACAGTCTATCCTTATACCTCGTTGTACTAACCCCATACTTGAACACAATCTATGCAACCAAACTTCTTCCTTGCTTACATGAGTGGATGCCATGTATTATGCCTCTGTAGTTGAAAGTGCCACTACCAACTGTCCCTTTGTCATCAAACTGACTGCACCTCCAAATAGTTTAAACACATACCCACTATTAGGTCTTCTCCATTCCATATCTCCAATCTAGTCTGCATCAACAAACCCACAGATATCCAAAACTCCATCCAATTCTAGTCTTCCTTGGTAGCACAGACTATAATCACTAGTGCCCTGCAAATACTTGAAAACCCGCTTTTATTCTATCCAATGCCCCTTGGTTTTGACATAAACCTACATAATATTCCCACTGCATGTGCAATGTCTGGTCTAGTACAAATCATCGCATACTTGAGGCTACCAACTGCACTTCCGTATGGAACACGTGACATTACCTCTTCCTCTTCTTGTGCCTTAGGACACTGTTCAACAGATAAATTTACACCAACAGGAATAAGAACCTTCACCGGTTTAATATCATGCATATTAAACCTCTACAATATTGTCTCGACATACTTTCTCTGGTTTAATCAAAGCTTCCTTTTTGCTCAATCTCATTTACTTTACATGCCCAAAATATTGTTTGCAACACCAACATCCTTCATGTTGAATTTGGAGGACAATTGGGTCTTCAAATCTTGTATAATTTATTTTTCATTTCCAATCAACAACATATCATCCACATATAAGACCAGATAAATAACACGGTCACCAATTAATTTAAAATACACACAATGATCCTCTTTGCTTCTGGTGAAGCCATGTCCCTATATATATGTGTCAAATTTCTTATACCACAACCTTTTAGTGACTATTTTAACCCATACAGAGACTTTTCTAACTTGCATACCAGTTCTTTCTTTCCCTTCACCGCAAAGCCTTCAAGTTTCTTCATGTAGACCTCTTCTTTCAGATCCCCGTGAAGAAATGTTATCTTCACGTCCATCTGTCCTATCTAAAAATCAAAAGCAACAATAACATATAAAAGTAATATAATAGAAGATACCTTGGAAACATCAGAAAAAATATCAGCAAATTCAATTCCCGATACCTAAGAATAACCTTTTGCTACCAACCAAGATTTGTACTTCTCCACCTTTCCTTCTACATTCATCATCTTCTTAAAAACCCATTTCCTTCTAATGGGTTTCCTTATAGCTCACAACTCCACGAGATCCCAAGCCTCATTTTTGTCCAAAGATGCCATTTCATCAACCATAGTCTGTTTCCATATTTTTATATCCTCTGAATCTACTTCCTCCCTAACAGTTCTGGGATCGTCATCAGTAATAGATAAAGAAAACTTTGAACAAAAATCAAATGGACTATACCTTTCTAGTTGCCTTCTTTCTCGAACTAATCTTCTCACAACTGGAGTTTGTGGCTCTTCATCTTCTGATTCTTGTTTTTTTGTAGATTTTGATTCTTCCTCCTTTAGATCTAACTCTGTATTCTTAGGTTCCTTTGGTAGGACTTCATGTTTAATAACATCTTTCACCTCTCTAAACACCACATCTCGGCTGTACACAACCTTCCTTGTTTTTGGGTTCCAAATATTATAACCTTTTAAACCATCCTTATACCCAATAAAGATGAACCTTTCAAATTTAATATCTAACTTGGTTCTTTTCTCCTCTGGAACATGTACATATGCATCACATCCAAATACCCTCAAATGTGAAAGGGAGGGTTTTTTACCGGTCCATACCTCTTGTGGAGTCTCATCCTCCAACACCGATCAAGGTGATCTATTAACCAGGTAACATGCATCCACCATCATTTTTTCCCATAATTCTTGTCCTAACATGACACCACTAAGCATGCTTCTTGCCTTTTCCATCAAAGTCCTGTTCATTTTTTCTGCAGCTATATTTTTCTAAGGTGTGTATGGAGTAGTCTTATGTTGTGATATACCTCAATTCTTACAGAACTCTTCAAATTCCTTCTCGCATAACTCTCCACCATTATCTGCCATCAACACCTTTATCCTTTTCTCTCTCTGATTTTCCACCATAGCCTTAAATTCTTTAAACCTGGCAAAGACTTCAGATTTCTTCTCGAGGAAATATATCCATGTATTCCTTGAGAAGTCATATATAAATAATACATAGTACACAAAATTAACCAATGATGGAACTGGCACATGTCCAAACACATCACTGTGCACAAACTCTAATATCCCTTTCGCCCTCTTAGCACCAAAGGGGAAACTCACTCGATTCTACTTCCCATATACATAATTTTCACAGAAACTGAAATCGAGAGAGAAATTAGACATACCTTTTACCATACCATTACCATGAAGTATTCAAAGGCCCTTCTCTCCAATATTTCCAAGCCTTTGATGCCATAAAATTGTCTTTTCTCCAGAGACCACTAGATTTTCTGCTCACTTTTAGGAACCACAAAACTGTTGCACCCATCAAAAAGAATACTACCCATAATATTATGCATAGTTCTAGTATGAACTCCTTGCATCAATACCAATGCTTCCTGAACCATATTGTAGGTATATTTCTCAAACAATGTTTTTGCATCATCCATCTTGCTTACCAAAACTAGATTTCTGGCCAATGGAGGAATATTCAGAACACCTCAAAGTTTTCTAATCCTTCCACCTTGCAACTTCAGCTTCACTTTTCCACATCCGATGATTCTAGCCTTCCTGTCATCCTCTAAGAAGACATCACCACCATCATATTTCTCATACTCGTAGAAACACTCCCTATGGAGAGTTGAGTGAAAGGATGCACCTAATTCAATCAACCATTCCTTACGATCTACATGTGTACTTGAAGAAGAAGCCAAGTACACATCCCCACCTTCATCTGAGGTGGTTTTTACCTCTACAGAAGGAGAATAATCATATCCCTTTCCTTTCTCGGGAGCTTTAGATCTACAATACTTTTTGAAGTTCCCTTCCTTTCCACATTTCCAGAACACCTTTACAAGTTTTCCTGGAGATTTAGATCTCCCTCTATATTTAGATCTCCCACTTGAGGACTTATTTTTGTTTCTTTTCTGGGACCGTCCTCGTATAGACAAGGAATATCCATTATGGCCCTCCATACTTTCCCATCTCATCTACTCCGACAACAAGGATGAGACTATTTCATCAAACTTCAAGTTAGTTGTATTGCTACATATTACAATAACCAGACTATCCCATGAATCTCATAGAGAACACAACAAACTCATGCACTTATCCTCATATGAAATTTTAATATCAAAATATAACAATTGGCTTACCATAGTATTAAAGGTGTTGAAATTCTTTGTCACCAAGTCTCCATCCTCCATCCTTAGGTTAAACAACTTTTTCTGTAGGAACAATTTGTTCACCAAAGACTCAGATTGGTACAAAGTCCCTAACTTGTCCCAAAAAGCGTTCATTGTAGCTTCTCCTAATACATTCAACAATACTAAATGTGAGATACATATCTGTATTGTGCTCTTTTCTTCCTGATCCAACTTCGCCCAGACTTCATCTGAGATTGTCATTGGTTTAGTACCCGGATCTACTGTGATCCACTGATCTTTATCCACCAACAAATACTCCATATTTAGTTTCCACAACTCAAAACTTTGACGATTAAATCTATTGATCTCTTTATTTCCACTGCTCTCCATCTTCTTTCACCGAAAGAATCGATCCCACAAATCTCCCACTGAACAGGGCTTACCACAAGCCTGAGCAAAACCCCTTAGTAGCGAAGACATCTCCTTGAAGCTGAAACAACTCTAATACCAAATGTAGGTTTTAACCTTGTACAAAAGTTTCCTACAAATGAATTCTAAAAGACATAGAATAAACAATGACAAGAATATAAAACAAATATAATGAGATTTCCCCTGGATCCCAAAATTGAGACTACCAGATTGATTTTTCATTATTTCCCTTTCAGTGTTACAATACATTTATGTACATGCAAAAGAATTCATAAACCCCAATCCATTAACCCTAGATTAGAACCTAACCGTAGTTCCTTTGAATGAAGCTACAAAATACCATGGGAAAAAATCATTATGCCCAAAACCATGGGCAAAACCCATGCACAAAACCATAGGTAGGTCTGTCCACTTAATATAGGGTCCAAAAAAATAACACACATCAGCTAATCATGGAAAGAATATAGCACACACCCAACAAAAAGTCCTCTCAAGAATATCCCAAGCCTCCTTTGTTGTCTTTGCATTTTCAATAAATTGAAGAATGTTTTCATCTATGCATTCCTTTATGAATTTTAATACCAAGACAATATTTTTCGTTTTGGCTTCCAACTCTTTCAAATAGACTTCAAATAGCTCTTGTTGTTGCTTTGACTTTCTTAGCCTCTTGGATTATATCACTTATTTAATCATTGTATACTTTATAATGTTCACCAAGCAATGAGCTACAACTCTTCTGCACCTCCTTGGTACTTCGGATGGGTTGTTGAAAATAATACCATAATTACACTAGATAAAAACTCTCTCTTCTAGACACACTTCATGCAGCAAGGCTGCACATAACACAATTCACTAGTCAACGTACAAGTCCTCACACTTGGAATACACGTCAATTATATGCTCCATTGTAGGCTACAATATTCACACATCTAAGATCCATACTCAAACACACTCCAGTAAGTTTCAAACTCAAACAACATGTTGTCCAACTTTCAACATATTCAACATTCCATGCTACAAAAATCAGTTGGGACAATATGGGCACTTAGCACTCTTTATCAACAAACTAGGGAATTACCTCCACTATGCCTAAGTGGTTTATGGAGGATTTGGTCCCAATGAATAGTAGTGACTCTATTCCAAGTCAATGTTATTCAAGATATATGAATCACTCAAACCATCCAAATTACATAATCATCAATAGAATAAAACACTGTATGTGGCTTTTAAAATTTAAATCAAGAGAAGGCATTTTAATTTAGCATTGACTAGGAGAGTGAAAATAGAGTTATGTTTCTTGCATGTGCTAAGTAGTATTACCATTTATATTAAGCTCTAATCTCTATGGCTCCAACTCCATACAATGACTAACACCCATAGTTCTTCACTCATAGTCTGACTTCTCTTCTATAGCTGGTAAAAAACAAAGTTGCTTCTTTACACGTGCACTTCGATAGTAAGCTAAAAAAAGTTACACAAGAAGGATCAATCTACAGTGGCAGAGAATGTCCCTAAAAAAATCTTCTTTTTGATATGGTTGTATCTCTCTAGGCTAACAACAATACAAAATGATGTTGTCTTAGGAAAAGAACTAATATCAAGGGTTCACAGCACGATGTCTAACCAAAATTATGGAGTGGTAGTATAAACTAGTGCGTACAACCAAATAATAAACAATAATAATTTGTCTGCAATTTTTTGGCTTGATTCATGGAGATAGAGGCTGAGTGGCCAAACATTGTTTGACTCCCAAATGATAATTGTATCAGGGCTATGATCCCTTGAAAAATTACCAGTTTGGAAAGATAATAAGTATAGGCATCTACAAATTCTGGGATGATTTCTCACTTGATACAATATCCAAATGCACAACTTGGTCTACTGAAATCTAGCACAATTGATGATTCTTTATGTAGTAACTTTCTTAGCATTCAAACAATAGAAAATGCACAACTCTATGTTCCTGCAACACCAGTTCACATTCACTCAATACATTATGGTTTATGGTCTCATCTGGATCTTCTTTGAAGTATATCTCAAATCATGTTCTGGGAATCTCTGAATGAGAAAAAAAAGAAGATTAATAGTAAAATAAATAAGATTTGTAGAATCTATACCTCATCCACATCAACGCACAAATACTTTAAGTGAAGAGGTAAAAACTTATTTTCTTCTTGAAAATCGTTATGCGGATTCACAATCCCTTATCTATAATATCTATTATCTTAATATGTACATGATACATGGGTCCAAATGAGAGAATTTGGGCCCAAATATAAAAAACCTTTGAAAATAAGAGATGTTCCTTCTTACTTCTGATGAAAAATTCAAAGGTGAAAAAAATAATTCTATATGTCAAAATATATGACAAGTTGATTCATGGCCTCCAAGCAAACAATGTTGTGTAAATAGATAAACTTATTAGCCATCGTACCTCACTCCATGCATAGGGATAATGAGACTAATCCACGGAATCATATAACACTTTCCATAGCCACAATTCCATTGTACAACAACTTATTAGAGATGAACTCTCAACATGAAATCTTGAATATTTCATTTCCATACGTTGCAATTTATACATAAAGGAAGTCGAATATTCTATAGTGACCTCCACTGAATTTCATTTATTTCTTACCTACATCACTGAATATTAACTTCTACCGAATGTCACCAATGGCTATAGTATAATCATCATGTACTTTCGTTGTCATGGAAACAATGATCATGATTATTATTCTGACACCTCCCTTTAATGAGGACATGTTGTTCTATGTCTCAACTAGGCTTAAAAAATAATTTGGATATTTTACGACACACACCTTACTTCTACACTGATTTCAAATTTAGCCTTTCCAAGAGGCTTGGAGAATATGTTAGCCACATTTTCATCTGCATTATAATATGTTAAGTCAATTTATTTTGATTGCACATTTTATCTTACAAAATGATGTTGTGTTTATATATTCTTTAACCTTGCATGATATACAAGATTGTTTGTGAATATGATAGTGCTTTGATTGTCACAACTTATTACAGTAGGTGCATGTTGTGTTTCTCCAACATCTTCAAGTATCCTTCTAAGACATATTGCTTCACAGGTAACACTACCTAATGCTTTATACTCATCTTCTATGGATGACAAGGAAATAGTTTGTTGTTTCTTATTACTCCATGATATTTCTTCTAAACCTATATTGAACACATATCCAATAGTAAATTTCTTGTCATCTATATTTCCAACCCAATTGGAATTAGAATAACCTACCAACTCAACATCAAATTCATGAGTATACATAATGTCAAAATTAAGAGTTCCTTTCATACATCAAATTAGGACTTTCTTTTCTTTCGAGTGGATTTCGTAAGGCTTAGCCATGAAATGATTATGTTGACATAATATGCTATGTCTGGCCTGGTAATGGTGAGGTAGTTCAAACTTCCCACCAATTTATGATACAAGGTTCCATTCAGCTCTTTGGTTTCACCATCACTGCATAATTTAATATTATGTTCTAAAGGAGTATAGATTGCTTTGCATTTAATCATATTGAACCTTTTAATGATTTCCCTTATATATTTTCTTTGAGTGATTAGTGTTTTACGAGATTCCCTCCAAACTTCAAGAGCTAAACAATAATGCAATTCACCAAGATCCTTCATCTCAAATACATGCGACAACTCACTTTTGATTTCTTCAATCAAATTGGATGCATTTCATGTTATGATGAGATCATAAACATATACAGATATCTAAGCAACATTCTCATCTTCATTTTTCATGAGGTACAAGTTAGGATCATTTTTACTTCTCATAAAACCTTTATCATAGAAGAAAAAAAATCAATTTTCAGATACCAAGATCTCGGTGCTTGTTTCACACCATATAAATCTTTCTTTAACCTACAAACCTGTCCCTTTTTTACAAACCCTTCAAGCTGAACCAAATAAACTACTTCTTTTAACTCACCATTCAAAAAGAAATATTTGACATTTAACTCATGAATTTTCTAGTTATGTTTTGTAGCTAATGCAATCACAATTGTAATTGTGTTCAACTTAGCTACAGGTGCAAAGGTGTATTTATAATCAATTCCCCATTTCTGTGAATGACCTTTTGCAACTAATCTAGATTTATACTTATCAATACTTCCATCAACACATAACTTGGATTTATGCAACCATTTGCATCCTTTGGGAACTTTATTTTTAGGCAATTATGTTAATTCCCTTGTATCATTCTTCATTATAGAGTTATATTCTCCATTCATTTCATCTATCCATTCTTTATATTATTTAACTTCTTCATAACTTGAAGGTTCTACAACATATATTACAAGGGACATTAACGCATAATCTTTATACCTTATAGGTGCCTAAATTTGACATGATGACCTTCTTGGATTTTTATTGCTTTCATCTTTCTTTCTGCTTTGTGGAGCCTCTTCACCTCTTCTTGGAGTGTCATGACTATTTGATGCTCCTTGTTGTTGAACCCATACCTGTTCATGTGTTTGTTCATGTTCTTGTTCAACACTTGTATTTATTTTGACATAATCATCAGTATCGTGCCATACACCAAAACTATTCATTTTGTAACCTTCATATGCATTCTCATGAAACACCACATCCCTGCTTGCAAGCAATCTTGAGATCTGGGATCAAACAACTTGTATGCTTTTTTATCATCACAATAACCAATAAATGTGCACTTGATTGACTTTGCATCAAGTTTTCTTCTTTCATCTTTTGGAATATGAGAAAATGCCTTGCATCCAAAAACTCTTAATTGAGTCACTTTTGGTGAATACCCATAAAATGCTTCTAAAGGTGTTTTAAGAGCTAAACCTTTGGTTGTGTTAACACCCAGGTTGTTCCCTATGACTCCCAAGGGAATACGGCCGGGGTAACCACTAACCAATCTTTGGATTACAGCTTTTAGCCCAACTGTGATCAGAGAGGGCTCTCTCTTTAAGGTTTGTCTCTATTTTGTGGAGATTTTAGGCTAGTTATGAAGTAGGGGTTTTGGTTTATGTTTGGTTGGAAGGATGTCTTTCTGTATCTGAAGTGGAAATAGGCAGATAGTGTTAGTCCATTGGGCAATGGAGTCTGTGGCTACGGGTTGTTGAAATATTGAGTGTGAGCAGCTGGAATTACAGGGCCATTTAGATACTTCATGAAACAAACTTGAAATTATGATGGTGGAATGTAAACAACCAATGAAACGCAATTAAGAATTTTCCACTAAGCTGGGGTGTGAGAAAGAGATATATTCCTCAGGAGCAAACTTGAATTCCTGGAACAATAATCACTGTGAAAGATATAGTGTGAAAGGGTAGCAATTAAGAATTACACCTTCGTTACTATAACTGAAGAAAAACATTCAAAATAGCTTAGATTGAGTTCAGGGTAATCTGTGATTAAATCCTGGAACTATTCTTTTTCCTTGCTATTAACTGTAAGACACAGGAAACATGAAAGAGACATGAAAGGTAACAAAACACATAACAAAGAGTTATAAGAAAAACTTATTGTGCCATGAAATACGCAGGGATCCTGTAACATTCAGCCAAACACCACAATGCATCAAGCAACACAGAGCTTTGGAAATTCCATCATCTTTTGTATTACTTCTCTGAGAGTTTACAGTAAAGGAACAATAGAATAGAAATCAATAATATCCGACATCCAACCCCTGCTAACTCATGCGAGGGGGAATATATAGAAGTGTTTCATACAAAATATCTCAGGCATTGAGTCATCTGAGAAATAAAATATATTCATTAACTCGTACAGAAATAGTAGATAAGAAGTTATTATAGCCTTTAATGCAACATAAATGCTCTTTACTCCTGTTAGAAGATTTCGACCTTTGGAGCTCACTGAGTCGGTTGAATGCTTTGTTATAACTATTGAATGACGTGTCTGTGCAGCTCTGTCCTTCTGTAGCTTTTCGGCCCTGTCACCTGTGACTGTTATTGCTGCTGTGGTGGCCGAATGGTTTTGCTGAGTTGGCTCAGCCTCTCTCTGTATACGTGCTGATATATCCATATTTTCCTGTGCATGACAATTTATATATTTCAAATGGAAAAAACATAATTACTGGCTTTGGTTTAGCAGTAATTGTATCAAACTATTCTATACTTCCCGTGTAGGCAATTGATGCCTCAAAATTGACTCTATGGTCTCATCTGCCTCTGCATACTTATAAAAATTGGGAGGCTCATCAAACAAGTGATTAATTTCATTAATAATGAAGAATAAGCTCTCCACCCTGTTGAAAAGGGTCTGTCCTGATGCTGGCCCTGTTTCTACTGATGTGCTAGCCTTTTCTGCAATCTAAATGGCAGCAAAGGTGTTGACCCTCTTGGCATATTTTTCATGTGAAAGTAGCCTTCCTGAGGGCTCCATCAAGCTAGGAAGGCCTCTGTTTTGCAATGCCATGAACTTGTCCTGGAATTTATTGATGTGTGCCTGCATATCCTGGCTTCTTCTTTCTAAGGTCTGTACCAGGTTTCTTAGTGTCAGGACCCTTTTGACCATTGAAATGGTCTCAGTCCTGTTGGCAATTCCCATTTTGATTAGCTAAGATCTTGTCCTATAGTAAAGCACATTTATCATTCTGGTGGCAACCTCAGGCATGCTGCCTAGAGATGCCCTTGCCCTTTGGATTTCCCTGTGTGCTTTTCCAATGAGCCCTATTTGCTCATGAATGGCCTCAATGTATTTCCACTAGTCTGTGATGGACTGGCCAATATTGGCCCATAGGATTCTCTTGAGCTCAGCTGTTACTTTGTCCAGTGTGAGCTCCTTTTCTAGCTCATTTATTCTCTTTTTGAGAGCCTTTACCTCTCTTTCTCTTTCTGCTACATTTTGCTTGGATTTATCATATTTTTCATTGATCTTAGCCAGAGCTTCTTTGGCTTGATTCAGCTCTGACATTTGGGCCTCCAAGACTTGAATTTCATTTCTCAGCTTCTGCATATCAAGGCTTTCAGCCTGCTCTGTTGTTGGTGCTGAGGTGGAGGGTGTTGCTTGCTATGTCTGCTGACTGGGAGGGGCAGTGGTTTGAGGAGCTTCCTCCAGATTAATTGTTTATGGAGGAGGTTGTGAAGTTTTTCCTACCTCTTTTTGTTGCAATGCTGCCTGAAGTGCAGCCTTTGATTCCTCCAGCTTCTCTTGTGTCTGGATGAGCTGTTTGTATAGTGTTACCAGCATAGCTGTTGCATCCTTGTCTTGTTTTAGCTGGGAAATCTCTTCAGTTTGGGGATGAGGAGTTGCTGGGATTTTGATCATCTTCTTTAATGCTGCCATATCAGCATCCCTTAGTTTCAACACCTCCTGCACTGCTTTGACATCCTTAGGATCATGCCCAAGCTCTATTATGATGTCCTCCAAAGCTTTGATCCTATTGTCCTTTGCTTGAGAGGATGCCCTTTCCAACTCAAGTTGTGCAGTGACATTATTTAGGCTGTTTTGTAGCCTGTAGTTCACTAATGTCTTGTCTGCCAAGGAGGCATACACCATCTCACCCGTTTGCTTGTGTAATTCAATTTGATCCATTGGGTGGATGTCCTTGGCAAGGACCTCAAGGTTGGTCCTGATGTAATCTGCAGTTGACTGTGGTTGCTGCACGGCTGGCACGAAATGGCTCATGATCATTTTTCCCTCCTGGACATCAAAAGCAGACATGAGTCTTTGCTGGTTGGTGGGAGCCATTTTCAGCAAATGATTATACAATTGTAGCCTTATGGGCTCATTCCTCTTCTTGATGTCCTTGAACTGCTGCTTGATGCTCTTTTCAGCTCCTCTTTGTTGGCTGGAGGAGCTAACTTCTCCTCCTGCTCCCCTCTCTTGTTCCTGCTGGAAGGAACTTGCTGAGGCCTCCATGCTAGGCAGGCCCACACCCGAAGATTTCCCTATTGGCATTTCTTCCTCTGAAAATGGATTTAACCTTCGCCTATTCTCCCCTTGAGTTGTTGATGTAGTAAGGGGAGTCTCTCTGTCCCTTTTCCTGCTTATGTCCTCTCGTTGTGGGGTTTGGAGGACTGAAGCATCAATTCTTGATTCTTGCCTGGGAGGCACCATTTGTGCTGGCTGTTGCTGAGTGACCATTGGGGCCTTTGCTGTTTGTTCTTTTTGCCCTGGCTGCTCCTTTTCTGGCTTATGTACCTGTTGTTGTTGCTGAACCTGTCCTTGTTGTACCTGTTCTTGCTCCATCTCTTTTTCCTTGCCTTTGCTGGAGGCTTGATCTATTGTTCTGACTGCCTCCTGATGTGCTGTGGAGGATGAGGCAGCTGCTCCCACTTGAGGGCTTGGAAGAGAGAATACCTGTGCAGTAAGTTCCAAGTCAGCCATTTTAAGAAGATTTCTTCTTTCTCTCTCATTTAATTCTTCTTGTGTAATAGGTTCCTCTAGTGTGCCTCTCTTCCATTTTCATTGATTTGCATATTGTTCTATGTGAGGCCACCTTACATGGTCATAGCTAGAGAGCCTATATTTGACCCTTCTAAATGATATGGAGTGATTGGGGTCATAAGGTTTGCAGAGGAAACTGGTCTTTAGGCCAAGGCTTTCTAGCATTCTGTCAGCTTCTTTCCAGCCTTCCTCCCTTTTGTTCAAAACCAAGTGGCCCAATTGGTTTTTTACCTTTAGCTGTGCTTTCTTGCCTCTGCCTGAGAATTTCTTCACATCAACATTCCCAAATTGCCTGAAGTATTCAAGGGCAAACAATCTCATGGGAACATACTTGGGCAGTCTGTATGGGGGCAAATCGCAACCATATATTCTGATAACGGTGTAGTTTTGGTAAAAATACCAATCCCCAATGTTGTACACCTTGGACAGTTGAAGGATCCTCTGCATCTCATCTGTTAGTCTTGGAGGAGGTGAGCTCATGAATAGAGACATGGTTGGGTGGATGAAAAGGTCTATAAACTCACAGTAAGTGTATGGAGAATAGGATCTGCAGTGAAAAACTGAGGTCCAATACACTACCGACCTTGGATTTCCTTGTGCATCCACTCTTTTCGTAACAAAGGAAAATTTCTCATGCTGATAGTATAAAATTAAGTGGTAGATGTAGGAGGTGTATCTGAACACCTTTTCTCTTGATAGGTTCATAAACTTCTCATGCTTTTTGTCTGATATGTAGGTGGCATAGTCATAGCAGATTGGAGCTTTGCCAGGGAAAACATGAGCATCATTACCAGTACAGTTTCATCAATATACTCAACTGATTTATAACCCAAGATGGGACTGATCATATCTGCAAGGTCTCTGCCCAATGGATTGAGGTAACCATGAAAAATAGGAGGGTATTGCACAGTATCAGAGTTAATGAATAGTTGGTTCAGCTTTGTGATCTGAGCATCTGTCAATATATTAGCTCCTTGATTTATCAGATCAAACAAAGATAGGGGAACCAATTTCTTGTGAGTCTTGAATTACAGCATCTCTCTCATGGCCTCAGGGGTGATGTAGAACACAAATGAGCCTGAAGGGTCAAGCACAGCTCTCTGAGTGGGATCATAGCATTCAACACATAGGTGAATTAGGTCAGGGAACTGGTTGACCTGAGGAAGCTTGAAGATTGGGAGCAAGGAATCCCAAATACCCAATATATATGTTCCAGCCACATGTTTGGCCTTCAATTCATTCAGCAGGTGGAGGTGGAATTTGCTTTGTGATAGGAATTCTTCTGCAATTTGGTAATCCAAGTCTGCTAAAGCTTGCCACTCCAATTCTCTCTGAGGGGCATTTAAAGGGGCAACATTGAGGGCCATAGGTGCTACTGGAGTTTCCATGGTTACTTAAGAACTCTGTTTTGTATGTAAATTGATGTTACTAGGCTCGGTAACAGAAAAGAGTATTGCTTGGACAAAGAGGTGAATTGAGAAACAGAGGACGATAGGGTGAACTTGCAGCAATTGAAATACTGCACACAGTCACTTGAGAAGGAAAATACTTGTCTTTAACAGACCTTTCACAATAATTAGATGTAAGTTTCGGGTTTTCTGTTCACGACTGCGCAAACGGGATGCAGGTTTTAGTGAAAGTTTTTGTTAAACCAGGCTCAACTAGTGAATTTCGACCGTTCAATTTCCAATGGGAACTGGGTGCAGGGGATTTGCTGGTGAATTGTGCGTTTTTCAGTGTCTTAATTGAATTTTCAACTATTGCAGACAAAACCAGGCGCAGAGAAGATTTGCAAGGATAAATACCTGGTAAACTTGACAGTCCGGGTCACAAATGCAGGTGGGTAGGCGCGCCGAAGGTCTCTAGGTCGAGTTCAGTAGGTTGGTGCAAATTTGGACGTAAAATGCATGCAGAAGGCGCAACAGAAGCTTTTGTCAAAAGTGCAATAAACGTGAAAAATTGGCCAAAATATGGATTTTTGGGATATTGGCGCCTTTTTTGGATGACGTGAGCATGAGGTCATCGGGTGGGTCAGGGTCGGATGACGTCAACATGACATCATCAGGTGACGTGGCGGCTTATGAGTGGTCCACGGGGGTGGAGACGTGGCAGACAGGTGGAGCAATGGCGGACGGGGGCGCGGACGCGGCGATGACGCTCGCAGTGACGCTGGCAGGCGGTTTAGTGGAAACCGGAAACCGCAGGCGGTATCATATCACACCGCTTATGATACGGAAGGGAATCTCTCAGAGGGGGCTCCGATATGCTGTGGGGGCGACGCGTGGCAGAGGCCTGACGTCAGCCTCTGACAGATATCGGACGCTATCTTTCAGACGTCGAGGCCGGTCCGATATCCACGTCAACCGTTGGATGAAAAGCGCCCGATCGGACGGTCGACGGGCCGATAACCTGTCCGGATGATACATCGTCGGGCGGGTAATAAAAATTTATTTTTCACGGGATTTGTGCCCGGCGGGACCCTTAGAAATATTAACGGGTTTGTATGGTTTTTCCGTGTATTTCTTTATAAAGTGGCATATTGCCCCGAAACTTAGGATAAGTCGGAAAAAATGGTTTTTCAACGTATTTCTTTGCAAAATCGCGCATGGCTTAAAAAACTTAGGATGAGTGGGTTTTTCATGTAATTTTGTATAAAAGCGCACATAGGTCCCAAACTTAGGATAAGGCGGAAAAGAGGGTTTTCAAAGTATTTTTGCCTTTTGAGCGGGTTTAAGGGTGCGAATGGGTTTTTTCCAAGGTTTCTTGGGAAAAATGAAGGGTTGAATAGGTAGATGAGTTCTGAAGGAGAAAAAGAGGTTAGGCTTGGGTTCTCAAGCTTACCAGATGTCAATTTGTTTCCCTAGTGGTGAACATATGGCTATAATGCCAAGGGGGGGATATCTATAGAATGTTTGGGGTTTATACACCGTGGTGTTATAATAATAGGGAAAGGGTGACATAGGGAATTAGATAATAGAAGTTAGGGGTTAATATGGAGGGAGAGGGTAAATGAGGAGTGATATCACTAAGTTTATTTGAAAACAACTTAGCTTAGGGAGTAGATAAAAATGAAAAGAATTTTGCACAAGAAATGTGGCTCTTAAAGGAAACCAGAACCAACCTAAACCTTGAATTCTTTCACAAACACAACTGGTTTAGGGATGTTAATAATGAGTGCAAAAATAAGGAAAAAGGGAAGTTAGACATGCTCCATTGTGTTGCTTTCCTTCTATTGACCAGCAAGATTCAGTTTGAAAGGAATGTCACTTCTGCAACCCCATCTACCTACCCATCTACTTGGCTAGCATTTTTTGTTTCTTCTTGGAGGGTGCAATTGGACTTGCAGACCCTTATGTGCCTTTTCTTTTCCATTGGATTTTTCTTTTGATTGCCTATCTAGCACTACCCTTATTGCTTCCAAGGCCCCAGATTAAGCAGTTGGGAACCTTAGTTTCTCTACCTAACTATTGGTCTGCCAAGATTAAACAGTTTGGACAGACTTATTCCTCTATTCTACAACAGAAAATTGAAACATGGCATGATCCAGATTAGACTGTTGGACCATCCATCAAAATTTAGTAAGCATGAAGGCATGTACACACCTTGCTATGTCTTGGAAATATGGGATCTTTGTATCAGCAAAGAAGAGCATATTTGGCATTTGAATTAGCCAATCATGAAATATGAAACCTATTGGTATAGGTATCCAACAGGTTGGACTCCTATTATTCAAATAAACAATAGTATTAATGGCTTCCGCCTAAAAACAAGCATACCATGTGTGCATACTACGTGTACATTCTACTAGTGTTCTATTTTTCCTCTCAACAAATCCATTTTGCTAAGGTATATGTGGCATTATAAAGTGTTGTAGAATCCCATTTCTTTTACAATATTGATTAAATTCTCTTCATTTATATTCGCCCCCATCAGATCTCAGAATTTATTGCATTTGTGAGTTTATTTTTCCACCATATTTTTGAACTCTTTAAAGTACTCAAAAACATCACTTTGTTTCCTTATGAAAGAGACCCATGTATATCTAGGTCTATCATAAAAAAAATAACAAAATACCATGCTCCACCAAGATATCTAGTTTTCATGGGTCCACATATATCACTATCAATTAATTCAAGTATTTCCCTTTGTCTCTTTTCTTTATGTATACGAAATTCCTCTCTATGTTTCTTGCCAAGTCCACATGCTTCGCATTCAACAAGATCATTCTTCATAATAGGAAGATCTTCCTTCAACCATTGTGTTCTTTTGAATTAAGATTAAATCATTGTGATTTAGATGTCTATGACATTGATGCCATATCTATACTCTTGATATTATTGTAGATTCCATGATGACATGTCCTCGTTACATCCATCTTATACAACCCTCCAACTCTAGTACTTGTGGCAATAACCTTGTAGTGCTTTTGAATGTGCCACAACAAATTGTGATTTAACAAACTCCACCTTCAAATCTTGGTCAACTATAGTAAAACATAAATTAAATTCTTTTTGATACGAGGAACACACATAACATTATGGATCTTTCTCTCTTGCCCATTAGACAAATTCACACCTATTACACCATAACCTTGAAATATAAGTGATGTGTTATCTCCTAGATAAACATATGTTCCATCAATGCTCTCATAATATTCATCAAACCAATCCTTATTACAAGCCATATGGAGTGATCCACGAGAATCAATGAACCAAGGATTCACATGATAAGTTTTCGCAGACAATGTAGCATCACAAACAAACAATCTAAGAATTTTAAATACGTCACTCACTCAGTTGTTTTTGTCCACAAAATTTCCATTATGCCTTTTATTTTCTTGTCTAGACTCACTATGTTTTATTTTATAGCAATATTTAGAGTGATGACAAGGTTTGCCACAATAATAATAATCATCATTTCTCTTATCATGAGTTGGAAATTTAGATTGTGCCATACCTTTCTGTTTTGCTTGAAACTTGCCTCTTTTGTTCTTGTCCCATGGCTCACCTCTATAAGATATTTACCCTTGGATACCAATTGCAAATATGAACTACTAGAACCCAAAATAAATTTCTTCATCCTCTCTTTCTCTTGTAGAAGAATTCATGTCAACTCATCAAATGTAGGGGGCTTTTCTCTAGTTGAAAGACTTGAAACAAAAATGTGACAATCTTGCACTAAGCCATCTAATGTGATGGTGACCAAGTTAGTACTAAACACATTTTAAGTAATATCTTCTAACTTATCACTTAAATCTTTGATATGGGAAATGAAATTGTTTATATTTTCATTTTCTTCCATTTTTATACACAAGTTTAATCTTCAAAAAATAAGATCGGGTTTGTATTTTTTATTTCATACAAATCTTTGAGCACATCTCATGTTTCTTTGGCTGTCTTGCAATCTCTGTTGGGAGGAATATTATTTTCCTTTATGGCTATGTGCAACAACACCTTTTCTTTAGTGTTCAGTTTCAGCCCATCCCCACTCACAATTGACCACAAATTACAACCCTCAAGAATTGTCAACAACTCAAATTTCTAGTTCACATAATTTTGTCCATCAAATTTAGTAAATTCATTCAAATAAATATTAACTAAAATATCTCCAATACCAAATAATGTCAAATCCAAACACCAAATATAAAAAATACATACTTTTACATCACCATAAAAAAAAAATTATAAAAACAACCCTTTTTTTAACTTTTTGCCATTTAAAACAAAATATACATATCTTAAATGAAAATCCTTACATCTCCTTTAAACCGCATACAAAAAAACAAGCCAGACCACAATCACCATAAATAAGATATCCTTGTAATAAACTTCACTATAACAAAAAAACCTTCCTTATAAAAAGAACTTTATGCCACAAGTTAGGTTACTTTTAAAAGGAAAAGTCGTGAATTACTCAACGATGAAGCGTGGGCTATTCAACACGGCAAACTCACTCTAACTTCACAAAGCTTAAACGATAGTGACTTACGACCTGGGCTTCTCCTCAATTTTTCTCTATTTTCATCTGAAAAAAAAAGTCTCTTAGTTTCATCTGAAAAATAGTCTCCTCACAGTTATGATGCCTACGGTGGCTTGTTTGATTTAAATCCTTTGCCTAACTTCCACCTCGACTGTGCACGCTGGTTTCTAACAATGATGTTGCAAATTCACTGATCCGATTGGTTCCACCCACAGCTCCCAAACACATTGTCCTTCAGAAATCTTGCAAATCTTCACAAAGTGGCTGAATAGCCAAGATCTCCGCAACTTTGTCATCAGATTTGTATGGAGAACAACAAGCACCAATGGCCTCCGGACAATATTAAATCTGCGGCTGATGCACCAATTCAAACCACAACAACCACATAAAACGAACAACAAACACAAAACAATCTCACAACCCTTACAGATCTTCGCCCTCTTGCTTTCGGATCTGAAGCTATCTATATCCCCCCTCTAGCTCTGGTACCATTTTAGAGATGAAATCTCAACATAAGCGCTTGAATATTTCATTCCTAGACATTACAATTTATACATTAAAGAAGTCCAAGATTCTATAGTGACTTCAACCGAGTGTCATTTATTTATCACCGACTATTAATTTCTACTGACTGCCACCAATGGATATAGAACAATCATTTTGTAGTTTCATCGTCATGGAAACAATGGCCATAATTATTATTTTGACACAACTCTCTTCAACCTCACACAAACAGATGCCCACAGAGAAATTTACAAATTCTCTCAATCCTGCTCACTTCACACTATACCAGGATCTGATACCAATTGAAGAACATAGTACAGCACGAGTTGTGTATACCTATTATCCATAATAATCTACATTTATACAAAATTTATGTCCGTAATTTCCCCTTCAGACTGATAAGTGTTATGGTGGTTGCTCCCCTTCGAAGTTGAACAAACTAAGGTGGTGCTGCAACAGTGAGGTGCTCCAGATGGTGGAGGCCGTATGTCGGTGAATAATTTATTTGTGTAAAGGGAGTGATTGTCTCCAATAGGAGAAACCACCATGAAAGAAATTTCTTCAACCATCACAGATCTAATTACAGGTCGTCTTCCTTTTTATTTTATATCAGAGAAAACACAACTACTAAATCTTTACATTCACCGATTTTATTCTTGGGGATGTACAAATAAATAGCAGGGATGATGGAACAACAAAACTCAAAAGACATCACTCATCTTCTCACCAGGGTCATAATTTTAGATGCCATCCATATAGATAGCTTAATGGCATGTCACAGTAAGGATCTTACAAGCTTGGAGATTGTAGAATCATTTATTTTCAAGCAGACCGATCTTATGGACGTGAATTCAACTAGCCTTATTCCATTACAGGATTTTAAAAGATTGTTTAAAAACTTTTAGGTGTGCCATGGACTAAAATTATATCTTAAAGTGATTGGAGCGCTCAAAGCGCGCTCCTTTGAGGAAAATTAAAGCAATAAAATATACAAAATATGTTCCAACGAGTTATTGAGCAGGTTCAAAATCAACTATCAAAATCTAGATTCAGAGGAAAGCATATATTCTCAACAAATAATGAAGAGAAACCATGGAGTAAAGAGTTTTTCTTCTCGATATTACGAACTAGTTAAATAGAATACATAAAACTGAAGTAAAATTGAACTCACAATGACACTTAATAGACAACAGAATAATATGTGATGACACCTAGGAGACAGTTAGATTAATATGTCAACATCCACTCCTAATCTAAATTGTTACAAGTAGAGGCATTTGCAATGTCTTATTGTTCTCTTTGAAATTCAAATACATTTTTGCAAAAATATTTGCAATCTCACAACAAGCAAGTACTATGTCCACATCATTGACAACCTCAGATGAAATGACAATGTGTGTCAATATTACAAATGAGTTAAATAAGATTACTTTGGAAGCATCAACATTAAATGGCTCTAATGAAACTCAACTAAACTGAACTAACTGAAACTGAACTAGGATATTTGGAATAATAGTTATGACACCTAGCTGGTGGTTGGATTTAGATTTTCCAACACTCCCCCATAATTTCAACCACAAAAAATTAAACTACGATCCTGCTGGTCTATGTCTCAACTAGGCTTACAATTTAAAAATTTGAAGTCATTTCGATTTTATTTTCTTTTTCTTTTCTTGGAGATCCTATAGCCTCTAAATTGTTTCAACATTTTCTTTCTGTTGTCTCATTCAAGCCTCAGTTTCTTGGTTTGCTGTTGCAAGTTTGTTTCATGTTGTGAATGCATATCATCTATCTCTTCAAAAATATTTTTGTATGTGGATTGTTACCACATGTCATCTTTTGTAGTTTGTTTTTAGTCATCAATGTGCTGCAAGATAAGATGAGAATAAAAGTTGATATCTTCAAAACTCCAATCCCTGTAAATTTCATTGATGTGTTCAACATGCATAGTGTCATCAACATTCATTTCTACAGCTTCTTTGGAGACCTTGTTAAGGCATGGTGTTGCAAGCCATGCTTCAATGAAATTTAATTGTTCTTTATAATCATCATGTTTACATGCACATTGCAAACAAATGGTAAGTTTGAAAACATATGCAGAACCACATTAGTTTTGTTCCTTCTTCTCTGCAATTAGAGATTTCCCTTGTTGTGCTTCCCTCTATGCCTTTGTTTTTTCAACTGCTTCAGAGAGGTTTTCTTCCACTTGGTTTGCAAACTCAAGTGGGATTCTCTTACCAAATAGCATCATGTCCATATCATGTGTTTTTTGCATCATCTGCAACCATTCATCATTCACCAATAAGTCATCCTCAAACTTGACATTATCAAGTTGAATTGCTAGATTCACCATAGCATGCACTACTTCAATGGTAGTTTCATTTTCATCAACAAGATCTGTTGTTGGATTTGCTAAATTGTCATCAACAACCTTTGTTGTTGGATTCACTAAATCTTCATCAACAAGTTTTGTTACTAGATTCACCAATTTTTCATCCACTTGCAGTTGTGCACAGTGGGATTCACCAAAATTTTCATCTTCAATTGGATTACTGCCCCTTAAACCAAAACCCCTTTTTGTTTCCAAATCTTTCAAAAAAATCTTAAACATCTCTTACTGTTGCTTTGACCTTCTTAGCATGGATCTGGCCTGGAAGAATGGATCTATCGTTCTTTGCAACTTAAAAACAGATGATCTATCGTTCTTTGCAACTTAAAAACAGATGTCTTTTTGAGGTGGACGAGGAAAACCGTATAAAAATGTGTGAACACATTAGACACTTTGGCAAAGAAATATCCATTGGAATGACCACTTAGTAATTGGCGCAATCGGTCTAACTAATCACCTATGCCTAGTTTGAATCTTTCTACAGACATTGAGAATAGGATTGTGTTATAAAAGTTGCATCTTTCGAGTTTTGAAATTTTAAAAGTATGCAAGATTGTCTATCTTGTTTCTAACATTTTAGAATGAATAATTCAGGTGCGTGCAATTAACATGGTTCATGGAATTGGTCCTATACAATCTTTCCAAAACCTTGTGGGTAGTCGTTATATTGCATCTTCTTAGGGTTGATCGTTTTCTTGTTGAAATCTTCTACAACATTGGGTAGTTACAACAAATAATATGGCTCTTATGGAAGAACTGTTTGTACAGATCCTTACTTATTCGAATAGAGAATTTAAGAGTTTTGTATATAGAGGGGAGGAATTTTGAAACAATGTGGCAAGACGATTCCTAGGTCATGTTGTTTTGTGTTTTATTCAAACCTTGAAAATTTCTTGCTCTTGAATATTGTCTATATGCCATAATGCCCAAAAGTGGATGTGTACACAGCTAAATCCACTTTAAAATTTTGAACACTCCAAGTGCTTGTATGTTTAAAATAATTGAATATCGATGATCCCATTTTAAAGGTTCAAAAATCCATTGGTAAGCTGAAGTACCTAGAATCATTAGTCATGCACAAGAATTATCTTGAGAATCTACCCAAAGACTTATGTCATATTCATTCCTTAAAATTCATGCACTTAACATGATATGAAAATATGACAAGGTTGCCAAATTCAGTGGGGACTTAACAAACCTCATAAGCCTTCACATGGTTGGGTGCTCCGCTTTGCAAATGCTCCCAGATTCATTTGGGAGTTTTATGAAACTTCAAAGCGTTCACTTGGGCTAGTGCTTTTTTGGATGCTTACACATTGAGTTGGGTGCTTCACTTTGTAGATGCTCCCATATTCAGTTGGTAACTTCACAAACCTCCTAAGTCTTGACTTGAGAGGCTACTACACCTTGCAGATATTCCTAGATTTAGTTGTGAGTTGAATTAACCTCCAATATATTCACCTTAGAAAGTGTTCCAATTTGAAGAGGCTTTCAAGTGTGGAATAACTGACCTAGTTGGAGAATCTTGATGTATATGGATGTTCCAAACTAGAGTGGGGTGAGGGAGTAATGAATCATCTAAGCCAACAATGTAGGGAATAATGCTTAATTAGCTATGTAAAATGATGACAAAGTAGCAAGCAGATTTTGTGTTCACTGCAAAATTAAAGCAGCAGATTGTTAGGAAAGTGTTGTAAATTAGGTGTAATGGGAGAGTTGATTTTAGTAATAGTTTTACTATATAAGAATGTAGTTAACACTTGAATTAAATATATGAGATTTGCAGCATTTTTTAGGTCACACATTCACTGTGTTTTTTAATTGTTTTATTTTTTTTCATATGTATTTTTCTTCATAGTAATGTTGGCTTTTCAATTGGGTTGAAATAATTCATTTCATATTCTACAAGTGGTATCAGAGCATGTAAAATTGTTTTGGGTTAAAGTTGTATTGTTGGAATTTCGCCAAATTTATTCATGTCGAATTCTAACCACATGCTAGTTCCATAATTTGATGGGAACTATTATGATTATTGGTGCATTAAGATGCTAACCTCTTTTATTGGAAAATATTTGTGGGAGATTGTTGAATAAGGATATGAGGAGCCAGCTCATTGGAATGCTCTTACAGCCAATGAAAGAACAACAAGAAAGGAAGCAAGGAAGAAGAATGCTCAAGCTTTGTTTCACATTTAGATAGCTCTTGATAAGAGCTTATTTCCAAGAATATCATGAGAAAAAACTGCCAAAGCTGCCTCGGATACTCTACAAGAAGCTTACCAAGGTAGTGATCAAGTTAAGGTGGTCAACCTTCACACATTGAAGCGAGAGTTCGAGAATTTGAAGATGCAAGAAGCTGAAAGTATCAGTGACTATTTTGTGAGAGTCAAAGATGTGGTCAATAAAATGGCTACACTTGGAGAAGATGTAAGTAATGAATTTTTAATTAAAAAAGTATTGAGATCTTTAACACATAGATGGAATCATGTTGCAATAATCATGGAAGAAAGTAAGGATTTAACAAAACTACAGTTTGATGAATTGGTTGGATCTTTGATGTCTCATGAAGAAAGATTGAAGGAAAATTTTGAAGCTGTAGAGAAAGTTTTTTCCTCTAAATTACAAATTACAAAGAATGAAGATGCAAGTAGCAGCAGTACCAAAAGCCATCAAGGTCAAGGTAAATGGCAAAGCCAAAAATATTCAAGAGGTAGAGGAAGAGGTGGCTCAAGTGGAAGAGGTAGTTTCACACGAAGAGGTAGAGGTAGATTTGATAAGACAAATGTTCAATGCTACCATTGTAAGAGGTATGGTCACTTTGAAAGAGAATTCAGATTGAAAGAAGGTAAAAATGCTAATTATGCTCAAGAAAGTGGTGAGTATCCTCGAGATCACTTATTTTTATCTTATGCCAAAGGTGAAAATACTAGTAAAGATGTTTGGTACCTCGATTCTGGATGCTCTAACCATATGACAGGAAATGAGAAATTGTTTTCAGCAAAGGATGGAAGTTTCAAATCCAAGATCCAGCTTGGTGATGATAAGTCATTGGAGGTTGCTGCCAAAGGAGCTATGGAGGTCCAAACAAAAGAAGGTATAAAGAGTATTCATGACATTTATTATACTCCACAATTGAAGCATAATTTGTTGAGTGTTGGGAAGCTCTGTGAGAAAAATTATAAAGTAGTCTTTGAAAATAAGACATGTACTATCTATGATAAGAATAAGGGAAATAGGGTGATCATTGTTGTGCCTATGACAAGAAATAGGATGTTTCCCTTGAGGTTTGATGAACATAATAGCAATCTTGCTAATATGGCTTATGAGGATTCAAGTTGGTTATGGCATCTCACGTATGGGCATTTAAATTTTCAGAGTTTGAAGTTTCTAACATCACATGCATTAGTTTCTGGTTTCCCCAAGGTAGAACAGAACAAGGAGGTTTGTGAAGGATGTGCTAAAGGAAAGCATGCAAGGGAAATGTTTCCAAAGGGTAATGCATGGAGAGCTCATCACCCACTTCAGCTTGTTCATTCAGACATATGTGGTCCTATGCAGACTAAGAGTTTGGGTAAGTCATCATATTTCATCACTTTTATTGATGATTACTCACGAGATTGTTGGGTATATTTTTTGAAGGCCAAAAGTGAAGCCATAGATACATTCAAGAAGTTCAAATCCCTTGTAGAAAATGAGAGAGGGTGCAAAATAAAATGTTTGCGGACTGACCGTGGAGGAGAATTCTGCTCAAAAGCTTTCCAGAGCTATTGTGATATGAATGGCATCACGAGGCACCATACTACAACATACACACCCCAACAGAATGGCATAGTTGAAAGAAAAAATCGTACTGTGGTTGAAATGGCAAGATGCATGCTACAAACTAAGGGATTGAGCAACTCTTATTGGGGAGATATAGTTGCAACAGCAGTATACATCCTCAACCGTAGCCCCACCAGTGCACTAGAAAGTATGACTCCTTATGAAGCTTGGTATGGAAAAAAGCCTAATGTTAATCATTTCAAAGTTTTTGGTTGTTTGGCTTATGTGCATGTACCTGATCAAAATAGAAAAAAGTTAGATGCAAAGCGTGAGTTATGCATTTTTATTGGCTATAGTGAGACAAGCAAGGCTTATAAATTGTATAATCCTCTAACTAACAAGCTTATTGTCTCAAGAGATGTAATTTTTGATGAAGGGGGAGTTTATGGTCATCAAAAAGGCCATGTTGAGAAGACAAAATATGTTTTGAATGATGATATAATTGTTGATAATGATCATGCGAAGCCAACTAATGTTTCTGTAACTAGTGGCTTAACTCCACCAAGCAGCCCTTCATCAATTTCTTCAACATCAAGTTTAAGTCCATCTTCTTCTCCAAGTTCTACAAGGAAGGTAAGAAGATTGAGTGATATCTATGAGAGGAGTGCAAATCAAGCACATGAAGAAAGCCCAATAGGTGAGATAGTCAATTTTGTTTTATTAGCCAATGCTGAATTTGAACCATCATGTTTTGAAGATGCATGTACTAATGATGTTTGGATGCAAGCCATGCAAGAAGAGATGGATTCCATTCAAAG